>JADAQX010000284.1:0-58114 GCA_015476325.1 Cardiosporidium cionae
TGTGCCTGAGCCCAAGGTTTTTATCATGGCCAATTTGCTAAAAATATCGCAGTGAATTACGGACATGATAAAAACCTTGGGCTCAGGCACAAGTTCATTTTTGCGTGCGGCCGTAGTATATATAATACGACTTACAAAATGATTCTGCGTGATATGAAGTATTCAGATCAATTTTTCTAAACTATGACATAAGTGAGTGAAGCATATTCACTACACTTTTGCAACAAGATTTACAAGACTAAAATATTTTTTAATTTTTGCAGTATAGTGTAAGGCATAGATGAACTTTTAACTTTGTTGGTGCCCTTTCTGCAAACAAAAACAAAACATTTTGGTCTTGCAGTAACCAGTCCAAATTATTTTGTTTTCTGTGATGTTTTAGCATGTTTGATTGAACAAATTCATGCTACGACGTGCAAGCATCATAGTTTATTTAATTGCCATGCAGCCAGATCAAAAACGGCTTTTATATTTATGCCATAACTTTCACAACCTCATTAAATCATTCATAGGAAAAATTGTTGTTACTGAAACACTCTATTTAACTTCTTTCATTTTGTAACTTATAGTCGCTGAACGAAGACTTCATTGTGCATGGGACAAATTGATTAACTTTATCAAAAAAGATTGAAGAATCTTCAATTAGGGATGTATTAGCTATCATTTTAACTGGAAATAAAACTATGATTTAAAGACTTACTTCTGGTTTGGCTGCATTTGCAATATTGATCCAAATCTGATATTTACCCGGGAAGCCTTCGACGAAAATGCAAGGTCGTAGGGATCTACAGCAAGCCGGGATGCATACAGTCAAGAAATGCTCAGCGGGAAAAGCATCAGTATGTTCAGTCATTTAGTACATACTACTGTGCATGAAATATATTTCAATTTTTTCCAAGATGAACAAAAACTTGCAAACTGATTTCTTTTTTTGATAAGGGCAATGCCCACCTGCTTTACCCATTTAAAATGGTGTTTGGAGAACGATAGCTTATTTAAATTACTTTTGAAGATTACAAGAAAAAATCTGCTTAAAAAATCATTGTTACCTCCCGTTGCTCTTTGACAGTAATAATGTATGGTTTGTGATACAGGAGCTACAAGCTCTTCTAATGAAACAACGCATCAAAATGGACGAAAGTGCTATTCATTTTATCGGAGGTGGATGCAGCTCAACCAGAGTAAATCTTTGTAGAACTGACCCATTCATTCTGCATATAACCAAAAATTATATTAGGTTACAAAAGAAAAAAATCTTTAATACACAAATCCTATGACACCCCAAAAAGTGTAGACAATTCCTGCTAGTATTCAGAATACTTATTCCATATTGGGCAAACTGCTAAGTTGAAGTTTGTATGATACATTAAAGTCCTCCAACTTGTTGCATTTTACGAATAGGCTGACGCTCGAAACTCTATTTTCAAGTTATCGCAGCGATATCAACTGATTCCAGATAGTAAGCACCACTGCTACCGTGTGTATTCACACATGCACTACATCCACCAATTTTTTCTCTTGTGCGCTTGAAGTGCTAAATACATTTTGGCCATTCTAGAGTTGACAATGAGCATGTGATTTTTCTCAAAAGGAAAAATTCATTCTAAACCCATCGAGCTGTTTTTTTAATTTCTGTAGTGTAGAGTCAGTTCATATAGAAATGAAAAAGATTTGTAACATTAGCTTAATGTTTGTTGAAAAATCAAGGCAATCTTATTGCAAACTTGGAGAGGAATGTCTTGTTAGAAAGTATGCTTTGACAATAAAAAGAGCTGCAGAAATCGGAAACGATCTACTGGTTTTTTGAAGTTGAATTCTTTTGGTTGCTTGTCGAGGCAATCATCGACAAATAAGTTGTATTAGCACGATATCACTTTCTTCCCTATGGCATTTTTAAACACTAGGAAGCTTTTTTAGCTGGATCTACATGCATCTCTTACAGCTGCGATACAGTTTTTTTCCTGCTTCTCATACAGACGAAAAAATGATAAAAATAAAGCAAATACTCGGAAAAGTCAGTGGTGAAGAGGAGGAATCCGGAGACGAAGACTGGGAACCATCGTATAAGCGTCTCCCTACAATTTGTCAGTATCTCCTGCTTGAACAAAGCTACTAATACAAGCACTTAACAAACCATAATAGAGGAGCACCATTTCTTGATTTTGTTTGTGTATATTGTTTTTCTACACTACAGTGCGAGAACGCATCAGTAAGACACTTTCAAATACACAAGATGATACAATGCAAGAACATATGTTAGAAGAAATGAATCTCATTGAAAAAGAGGTAATTGAGAGATACCTCAT
Organism: Cardiosporidium cionae; assembly: GCA_015476325.1. NCBI lineage: Eukaryota > Apicomplexa > Aconoidasida > Nephromycida > Cardiosporidium > Cardiosporidium cionae. Next base: position 2,307 of record JADAQX010000284.1, read on the forward strand.
ACACAATTTAAAGTTGAAAAACATTTGTTTAATTGGTAACAAATGGCACAGATGAATGCTTCTTATGCAATGCGTTTGCTTTACTCTAGTCTGCAAACATGGTACAAAGTGGCATAGTCACACTTGACACAATTTCGCTGGCACCAAATAATGCAAGTCCGTTAGCGCATCAAGCTGAAAAAAAAGAATACCCGACTAGCATTTGCACATTACTCCATGTACCTTTTCAAAAGAGCATGTAGTACTATTGTATAGCCTGGAGAAATGAGTAGAATAGAATAGTTTGGAATAAAATGGTTTCCTGAATATATTTTCCATTACTCTTCAATTGCAACTGTTAGATGTGGAAGAAAGCGATAAAGAAGAACATGAAGAAGAGGAACTGATTGGAAATCCAGAAGTGTTGAGTGAGCACTGGCTTAAAACATTTTCCAGTCGAGAAAATTTCTTTGTAGCTCATGAAAACGAGCGCTGGCGCTGTTGATTGTGGCATTTCCTAGACTTGCATAGCATGTTGCTGCATGTCATGTCAATTTAGACCATCACCACTAGTAGGACAGAAGCTTTAAGCTCATTTCTCTAAATTCAAATACCTGTTGCTATGCATTTTTATTTTATCGACCAGAGGAAATGCAGCTACAATTCATGAAATCAAATCTTAAGGATTGGTTTGAAGACATTAAGCAAGCATACACAAACGGTATAAAGCTAATCAAGGTTTGTCTGCTTAAACCTAGGAAATAAAGTTGGTCTTCCTACTGTTGAAAATACAGAATGCCAAAAGTGTAACAACTAGTAGTATAAATTTGCTACAGCAATTATAAAATGACGTTCTAAGCAATGCTTTTTGTATTGTGCAGTTTACATGCTTCTATTCTAGATAGGGAAACTAGCCACTTTTGCAAATATAATTTTCTTTTGCAGATCAACGCACTCGGACAAAAATTCATACGAATAGTTCACATAGTGGGCACAGTAAGTTTCCGTATAGAAAAACAATTGCCCATTTGGTTTGAAATATAAAAAACAAAAGTGGCATTTAAAAAAATAGTTTCAAATAAAACTGCTTACGATATCGTTTTGAAGTTTAAAACTAACACACTACCTTCATGTAAAATTTTACTTTTTGCAAGTAAACTCTTCTGTCTTAAAAAGGTAGCAAGAAAAGTGTAAGCTTCTCCTCTTATATTGGATTTTTTCACTCAGCAGGTAGTGAAAAAATGGAAGAGGTATGGACGTAACTCACGCGCCCTTTTTTTCATTTCCTATTGCTTTTTAGCAACTCAGGGTTTCACGTACCTCTGTTTCTACGTCTACCCGTATAAAGACCGACAGAGAAGTAGAAACGGCGGAGATTGAAGAAGTAATACTGGGAAAAGGAAGTCCTTCTAAAGAATTTGCAGCATTAATTGCACTGGCAAAAACACAATCAGATATGAATGAGTAAGTCTGAAAGTAGCTGCAAGTCTTGCACGTGGCGATGTTGTACAAAAAAAATATTCCAGCCTTTCAATGTTCCGATGTGCAAAGTGAGTTGGGTTTTACTAAAACGGAACTTAAATCAAATTTTTAATAGGATCTCCCCATTACATTGCAAATGTACCTAAAAGCAATTAATATAATACATTTTTTGTTAAGAAACTATTTCGTTGCATCAAAGTCTCCTCTCAGCAAACGATGAACTTTAAAATCTGCTATAAATGAAATGTGTGTTTTTGCATCCTAGTCCTAGTCCCACCCTTTGCGCCGTTGTTACTCTTCCAAAGGAGCGCACGTTATCACTTGTATTTTTGTAAGTTCTAAATGCAACTATCCATGTTATTATAATTTCAGAAATTTTGTACAGTTTTGTTCCAAATCAAGTAGATGTACTTTTGTAAAGAAGGGCTTGAGACCTTGCAATAATTTTAGAAAAGCGCATATTCTACTGCATACAATTTTTTATTTAAGCCTCATTTGTTCTAGCTCTTTTTCTTTGTCACATATTTACTTACTCAGGGAGGAAGAAAGGCGAAATGCGTTTGTATTTTATCTTCGAATAATCGCACGAACAAATAGAGAAATGCGAGAATAGATTCGATCTATTGTAATAAATAGATTCATGCGCTTTACATCGGCTAACATATGTCCTCTTCTACCTGCTATGACTTTCATACATAAAATAGTAGAAGGTAACTAACTCTGTAACACACAATGAAGAACATAAATAAAACGAATACTCTCCATGTCGATAGCACTTCTTATAAAACTAATGCATGCTCCTCTATATATATATACTGCATTATATCGCATTTTGCTGTAACGGATTTTATACTCAACTACTTGAATAAAGCAAATGAAATGGAGAAAATGTTGATAGAACTGTGTATTTATTCATTGCAAAAACAAGCAATGCTTGTGAAAGACAATGCGGTTCCTTTAAGTTTTTGTAAAGCAAAAGTGTTTTATATTTTTAGTTTGTATTGCCATTTTGTAACTTATTTACTTTTTATTTTTTGGAATTTTCTGTTTTTGCTCATATGCATTTTTTTTGCTCTATCTTGTTCAATATTTTTTTGAAACGTTTAATTATATAGTATTTCATACATGTATTTTTCTGCTGATTATGATATTTTAAATATTTTTTCAACTGGACATTCGTTAGATTTTTTAAACTGCATATCTTATAATTTAATTGAACAAGCATTTTATGTCGTATTTCAAGATAATAGTGCTAAATGGTGTTAATTTGTCAATGCCCAATTTAAGAATGTAGCTGCTTGCTACAATGCTTAGTATTTTGTCATAATGCCACATAACAATGACAAAGAATTAGAAAAAAATATCCTTCATTGTATTTGAAACCTTTCGCCAAACAAAAGCTGCATCCCAAAATTCGCAATAAGGACAATGGGTTAAAAACCAGAAAAGCAAGCCTTGGAACACATCCATTTCCCGGATTTGCTTTTATTTATTTGTTACATTTTATTTTAATCTCCTACTCTTTTCGAACAAATTTTTATCAAAATTTTGTATGGTATACATATGCGCTTTTTAAAATCAAATCACACCAAAATAACTTTTCAATTTACCGTTTCTTCGAGAAACAGCAAATAGCTTGAAGCAAAGATAGTTTTAAAGTGCGGAGTGCATATATATACAACCCTAAAGAGGCTTACTTTATCACCAGAAGCAAATCTGATCATTTTGTGGAGCATTTTGTATTTAATGTATTTTTTCAGCTTATCCTCTCTACAGCATTTTATAGATAAGAGCATCTCAGCAAGTCTGTGATTACAATTCTTCGAGAAGTTTTAAAACGCAGCTATAGCAGTAAGAAATAATTACGCTATATCTTTGCCAAAAGGTACTGTTGAAGATTTGACTTCGTTTCTATTATTAGGTTTATAGTTTACAGCTTGCGTAATATGAGACATCTCGACTAGCAACTCCGATGGTGGCTACTCTTTGCTGCTATGAGTAAGGAATATGATCAGAAGAAATTGATGGGGGCTCAAAAGGAAATCTCTAAGCAAAACAATTACGGGGAATTTTGCTTATTTGTTTTTGATAATTTGCAACACTGCTAATTAAAGGCTGCTTTGTGGATTTGGTTTAATTATTTCACTCTAGTCACACAATACCAGTGAATTTAATATAACATTTGGACTGCATCATAAATAATACAGCGCAGATTCATTCAATGCATTTTTCTGCTGACAATGATATGACGATTTTAGTTTCTACAAAATAGCAATCCCAATAGACAATCTGTACTTAAGAATAAGAATAACAAAAAGAATCTTCTATATGCATATAGAGTTGAAATTAAAAAAGATATTGTTGATATTTGAATCATTTTGAGATGTGCAGCCTAGACTGATTGCTACTTGCTCACTTTACAAACCATTGTAGCATAGGGAAATTTATAGCTAGGCGCTTTCCATTTTTAAATGTGAAAACACTATTATTTGCGTTTTTTGTATAATCGATTCAATCTAGCAAATGTAGCCATTTTTGCATCCAATTAAAATCAATTTCCATTTTGTGAGTGATAATGTCGAAATGCAATGTATACCGCTGTATTACAAGTAATAGACTTAAAGGCTAACAAGAAATTAAGCTTGAAGAGAGATTAATTGACTGATTTTTTTTACCGTCGCACTCTGACTCGACACAGGACAGCTAGAAATAACCTTAGCTTCTGTCATTTAGTTCTCATGTGGCATTTTAAGAATTTTGCTAAAATTCAAACTTTATAGTATAATCTACCAGATGCTACAATGACAAAAATATGCCCTAAGGTCTCATCATCACTTCTGTTTTGAGGGTCTTTCACATGGCATAGTTTCAGCTCTCCGTGGACAAGCTCTTGGTTCATATTTCACAATTATTCTTGGAAATTAAAAAATACAGCCATCGTCAAGACTATCGAAAAAGCGCAAAATGGCAAAAATTTTCTGCTGCAGCCCAATTGTGAAACAGTATTGGTTCTTGGTAGTGAAGCGTGAGCAGCGTATACTATCACATTCTCAGATTCAATACATATGGCCCTATTTTGTCGTGCTATTGAATGCCCTTAATTTTATTCAAGTAACCATAAAGAAACACCTGCGGTACGGGCAATTGCGAGGTGAAGCACTTTTTGAGAAACAACACGTGGAATTACTAGTCGTTCAGGAATTGCATTGCTGAAAAAGAATCTACAGAACTTTCTCGTATGCAACTTAACGACCCTTCAAGCTGAACAAACGTAACTCCGCTCAATTGCAAGGCAATGCATCTACTTCACACAGGCAACAGTTTGTTATAACAGAAGATGCATGATAAAAATGAATATTTTAATCAATGATGCGACAAGCGAAGAAAAGGTACTCCACAACTTTGTTGTAATACTACCAGTTTACTTTAACGATTTGACTATGCACTCTATGAGTGTCCTTAATACTAGACTTAACTTGAGAGCATTGTAGCGAAACAGTTGGCAACACATTTGGTGAACCTACTCTTAAGGTTCCTCCTGATGAGCGGCAAAATCATAAGAATTGCAGTAAACTCTTCAAATTCGTTTGTAGCACCGGTGACCAAAGGCTTGCTGCCAGGTAATTCACGGATCATGGTGATGAAAAAAGTTTCTTCCCAATGTCGATAACTATGAATTGCTTTCTTTCTCACTCCCAACATTTTCCTCGTCGATGTAGAAATAATTTTATAATGTGTCTGGATATTCAATGCTGCTAGAGCACCTTGACAAGGCGTTAGCGAGTCAAAAAAATTACGAATGAAAAGTTGTTATTGCCAATAGTATCTTTTGAAACAAGCACTACATATCAAATGGACATTTAGCTTTGAAGATACTCTGTTTCGGTTCTCTAAGCTTTCTGAAGCGGTAGAAATATTGAAAAAGTCGTATTTTCTTGTATGAGGATGCACCCATGCTTTTTCCTGATCCTACTTTTGTTTTCGCTTCTTGATTGGCAGAGCTCCGATGCTTCTAATGGCTTCCTTAAACTATTTTTGTCCCGCGTGTCTTTGAGTCGGTATGAGACAATGCAAGGAATTCCTTTAACGCAGCTTTTGCAAAGGAATGCATACTGCATTATACGCACGTTAGATCAATGTCCCTCTGGCTTTAGAGGGCTTTCAAATTTGAGTCGTCGTCAATGTATTTCAAAGAGCAGCAGCCATTCAGATTTACCTTGTATAATAAAATTTGTCTTCCCGAGTCTTTCATTTCATGCTCTGCGATCTATTAGTGCACGGCGACCTTTGTCAAATTTCTTCGCATCTTGCAGCCAGGCCCAGTTCCCCACTAAAAGTGCACTAACTCAGCTAGAAACTCGAAATAGTTCAAAGTTTGTACTTCACAATGAGAAACATTCAAATAAGAGCTCTATTTTTGCAGAGAAGCCTCATTCTCTTCAAGCACCGGCTGAACCCACTGCAATTTCATTAGAAACACCTTTATCCCAATGGTTGGGATTTCTCAATCGCGTCAGCCGCCCTGCTGCCAAAGCCCTTTTACCACAGTTGGTAACCACTAATCCATTGATGTTTGATGCCAAAGGAACATCATTACTTTCTTTTGTTTTGGCTGAAAAAAAGTTGCACCCCGAAAAAGTGCTGCTTATTCGGGTTGGAGAATTTTACGAGACGTATGGAGTAGATGCTGTTATGATGGTTGAACACGTAGGTTTAAATCCAATGGGTGGCAAGCCTCGTGCAGGGTGTCCAAAATCTTCTATTCAAAGTACGCTGGACGCGTTAACTGCAAATGGTTTAAGCTGCTGCGTCTACGAAGAATTAGCCAACCTCGACGTTGCCAGAGGTCCCACGAGTAGAAAGCTAAAACGCCGAGTAATGGCGCAAATTGTTTCTCCAGAAAATCGCATTTACATGCAAGAAGGGCTTTGTCTGAGTGAGGATGACTTGCCCTATACAATCAGCCAACCTATCATGTCTTTCTATTACAGTAGTGTTGACGGCTACAGTGTAGCAGAAATTTTTGTAGACGAAAGAAGAATGTATGTGTATGATTTCTTGACTGCGGAAGCGGTTCGTGTGAAACTAGAATCTGGGAATACATTGTCAGTATATATACACCGATCCAAAGGAGAACGGGCTGCAGATCTTGTGAAATTTTATGCTCCGATTGTACAGAAGTATTTTCTTCGGGTAAAAAGAGGTGTGAAAAATTTAATTAGAATTACAGTAACAGTTGAGAGTTTAAAGTTATATATTACAAAAAATTACATATAATACAACTAGCATTTTGCTCAGCGCTTTGTATGATAGGTACTATTTTGATAAGGGTGCATCCTTTCATGATACAATTTTTTAACATTGGTAATCAGGATTTCTCCTCCTCTCGAAAGTTTCATTCAGCTGCCTTGCAGCAAATATCAGGAAAGCTCAATATTTCCACTGAAGATTTTAGAATAATTAATAATAATGCGAACTTTCATCGTCCACAACCTTTATATTTGTCCACTGCCATCCAACTTGGCTTGTTGAATTCGCAATGGAGTGGTGGTTCTTCCTCTTCAGGCGCACGTAAAGGATTACATGAGTACACTCTTCTAGCAGATTCTCCTGTTGCCTCTGTTCGTTATATGCACAGATTATTGTTAAATCCACCTCCTTACGAAGTTGCTACGCACATACAGCTTTTAAATTGTGCATTATCAAAAAGCAGTTTGCCGATCCCAGATACTCGACCTATTCCTACAGGAAAGCTTGTTTCTTTGATAACATACCGCACAGTACGTCTATTCGTATCAGCTACCTGTGTAACAGTTCTCTCTTTTGTTTCTTTTATTGAGTCTTTATGGCGTGATACATTTTTTAGGCTAACAAAAATCTTTTTGCTGAGATAGCAGCAGTTATAAAATCTGTGCAATATTGTCTGGAACACTATCCTGATAAAATTCTAAATCCCTTACTATCGGTTCTCCAGTTTGAAACGCAAACTAGCATAACCAACAACTCTTTACAGAAAGCAACGGCAGCTTTGGAATTAATTGAAAATGTCATTCCTCATTCATGCAGTGATTTTCATTCAACAGGATCTGCTATTGATTGCTTGGATGAGTTTTTTCAGCGTTCGGTATGTACATACAGTAACTAACGCATTTACAGGAAACCCGGTATATTGAAAAGGCCTGTTTAGACGTTTTTCGTTGCTCTCAAATTTTTATCAGTAGGAGGTTTAGATCGTATTCATTACCGTAGAAATCATAACATGAGATAAAAGCATGCCTGCCATTTTGACTGTAAACTAGGAGGTATTTCGTAACCGAGTGCGCATAGAAACTGTTCAAGAAGATTATTTATCGATTCAAGAAGCGGCACTTGAGCTTTTCAAAGGAATTTTAGTAGATTATGGTGGCTTTGAACAGTCCCTGAATGAAACTGGCTCTACTATCAGAAATTTGAGCAATATGGCATTGCAACATTCAGAAAAGCAATTTCGTGCATTACGAAGAGAACTGGCAATTGATTCATTGAATAATGGAATATTTTTGAAACGGATACCAAAATCACTTGGGTCTTCAGTTTCTTCGCAGTTTGAGCGACCGGAGGTAACGGATGATGCTTGTCAAAATGGGAAGAGTCATCAATAAGATTATCTTAGATTGTAACTGATTTTTGTTAGCATGAATAAACCGGTGAATAATGATCTGATGGTTGTTATAGGATCGCAATGGCAGGATAATTGGAAAATATTGGACCACTAAGCGTATAGTTACATTGACAAAAACATATTTATTGAAATGTGACAAATTATCTCGAAAAATTTCATCAATCCTTCAAGACCTCTCTGCGAAATTGCATCCTTATTTGCAAAAGCTCGTTGAAAGCTCCTCATTTTTGGTTATTCTTCAGGTAAGAATTTAGTACTGGCTGTGATTTTTTGTGATATAAATGAGCAATGTAAAGCGTTGAGGTTTTACTATGTATTTTTATCCTTCTGTCTGACCTATTAGGATTTTGTTTCTATTCAGGCCTTTGCAAATCATGCCGCCTTTGCAGTTGCAAGTGGATGGTCGTTGCCTACACTCACTGACGATCTAACGTTGCATCTAGAACAGCTGGTGCCATATAATCTTCCCGCTGATGCTGTGGGTACAACTTTTACTCTATCTGGATTATTCTTATTAACTGGACAGAACATGGCCGGAAAATCTTTTCTCAGCAGGTATATTTTCTGCATTTGTTAGATATGATTGTAGGACGCACAGACTTGTTTTCTAAATTTAAAAAACAAATAATTAAGATTTTGGAAGCATTTATATGTTTATGCGTAAACCTTCTGTTACTACAGGTCCACTCTTGCTTTGGCTGTTCTTGCGAATTCAGGTGTCAATATGAATATATTTTAATATCCTGCTAGATCAGTAGACGTACCATAGACTGTTCATCATCTATGCACTCTTTTGGCAGGTTTATTTTGTCCTTGTGCTCCTAATTCTGTGGTACCGCGGTAAGACATCTTACAACTTGTAGCATAACTCTGATGTTCCTGTTATAGGTTAATCAATTAGGGTAAATTTATTTGTAATTTTTTCAGGTACGATGCTTTTGTGTCTGCTTGTGCAATCGCTCATGATGTTCCAGAGCATAATCGGTCACTTTATGGTCAAGAACTTGAGCAGCTGCGAATTTTACTAAAAGACACCACTAATCGAAGCTTCATAACCATTGATGAACCCTGCAAAGGCACCAGTCCACGTTGTGGTGCAGGTACAGTTTTTAACTATGAGGAAAACGATACTATTATTTTTTGTGATGTTTCATTGTTTTTACATGAGCCTTGAAAATTTGGTGACTATTTCAGCCCTTGTTGGAGCATTATTGGAAGAATTGGATAATCGTAAAATGAGTGGATTTGTTAGCACTCACTTGCATGAAGAGATATCCACGCTTCCGCTGAAAACAACGAGTACTACATTTAAGCGTATGGGCAGTACCGCCGTCAATGGATCCGTTAAATGGACATATCAATTGGAAGAGGGGCTCTGCAATGATAGCCTTGGTTTGATAACTGCGGAATGTATCGGTCTACCCTCACCTATGGTTAAACGTGCGGCTGAATTAGAAGTAATAATAAAAAACAATTCTAACCGGTACAGCAATAATCAAAATTTTCTAGCTTACAAAGAGGAAGAAAGAGGACAGCTATCCGTGCTTTCTCAGCCGGAAGAGAACGTTGCGCCATCTGTAAAGTCGCTTTCTACGAGTGGTTTTATCCGTAAGATCCATGATCTCCTCATTGAAGTGTGCGATTGTGATGCAAAAGATGTCATTCTTCTTCCAGAAAACTTCTTGGCTCCGCCTTCGTGGTCTACCCACTCTTGCGTTTATATACTTGTTCGCCGAAAGGATCCCATAACAAGCGTGGAAAAGGTTACGCAAGGACAATCAGATAACTCTATCATGAATGAAAATGCATGGGATGGTAAAATCAATATATATGTTGGCGAAACCGATTGTATAATTGATAGGCTACGATGCCACCGTTCGCAGGATAGATGGAGAGATGCGTTCGCTTTAGTGCTACGCGTAAATAACAAAAGTTTAGCACGATACTGGGAAACAAAACTGATTTTAGCATTAAAGAAACGAGGAGTGAACATACTTTCGTTGCACGATGGAAACCACAGAAATTTTGGAGTGCAGATTACTGGAAAAGCATAGTGATGAAAGAGCTTCTTTTAAACCACGGGAAAACAAAGCAATGTGAGAATTTCTTGCTTACACACAAGAACTGGATAAACCTCTTCCGATACGTTATGTACCGAGCACATTTTTATTTTTGATGCATTCTAGAATAAGAACATAGAGCACACTATTTACTACAAGACTCTTGTTTACTAATTTGTATTTTTGTTAGTGTATCATTGCCGCAGCAAATAGAAATGGCTAAGCGACAGTACTCCAAAGTTTTAAATGGATTGTTCACAAAATACATTACCTAATTATAGTGATGCTTTTGAATAAAAAACTATGATAAGAGGCACTTCAAAAGGAAAATCCAACAAAACAATGATCATGTAGATATTAGCGAAACTGCTATTGCTAAATCGCTTAATATTCCGCTTGTATACTTTTTTGTTTCCAACAAAAGTTTGTATACTTGTATCCATAGAATGTCACTGGAAAAACGTTCAAGAGGACAAGAGGGGAAAGAGAGTCTCTGTATTGTGCACGATCCTGAAATGTTTTATATAAAATGACCCTTTTATAAACCCGCTGTGTAATAAAAAAGCATCACTGAATATAGATCACCTGAGACAAAATTCCTCAAAATCTTTGCTGTAATTTTTCAGTTCTGAAACAATCTCGGCAACTTGTCTACATGTATAAAAACATAAAAAGATCAGCGCGAGCAATTGTATAGCCGAAGCAGCAGCATGAATGACTTACACGATATTGGCTGGCTCGTTTCTCGCTTTAATTTGTTTCCCTTCCCATCTTTCTGCTTTAGTAGCGTCAAGAATCCGTGTCTTAATCAGTGAATTTGCTGCATGCGACGGTCGTATTTCACACCAGGGCGAGTCTGTATCACAATAATGAAACGTGTTAGTGAGATAAATTAAGAATATTAAGTTTTGCTCATTTTAATTACATTATTCACCAACTGTAATCAAGCAGTTGCAAATATTTGACCTGTTTCTAGTAACAATCGATCAAGGGGTATGCTTCGTACAACTTGCAAATTATCGTGAGTTTTTAAAGAGCAACCATTTATTCCAATGCTAAGATTCAACTGCAGGAGCTGCTGAGAGTCTGGATATGAACCCGTGAAAGAATGGACGACTCCGCCTACATCTTTCCATGTTATCAAATTCCGTCTTAAAATATCTGCATTAAGCAGTCTAGTCTAAAACGCTGAAGTATCCTCATTTTATAAAATGTAAAATTTACGAGTTTTGCTAACATTGAAAACGAGATTACCGCAAAATGGCATCGCAGCAGTTCGCATGTGCAACAACATCGGCAATTTGAATTCTGCCACCAATTGAAGCTGGAATTCGAAATATCTGAAAAAAGTGCGATAAGAGCGTAATAAATGCGTTACAAAATGCATAGGAAACCACGAAGCTCGAACTTACTTTAATTGCATCTGCTTTGAACAAAACTCTGTCCTGTCGAAATCAAGTCCAAACTCTCCAACGGCAGCGACAACATCACGGTTACTGGCAATTAGTTCCTTTAAATTCTGCAAGTATTCTGCAGCACCTTGACCTTTGATGCCCTCAAATTCTTCACATCGTGTGGGATGCACCCCAACAGTTGCGAAAAGCGATGGACCGTATACGTTTGCTATAGAGTTCAATAGCCAAAATGAGCTCGTAGAGAATCTACAATACTAACACTTTTCTCGCAAAAACTTACTGTATCTGACGTTAGTATAATAAATTCAATATAACAGTAGACTAAAAATTAATTCTTTCATTCCAAAAAACTCACAAAATGTGCGACATAATGAGATTGCTGCACGACTTTCTTCCAGATTACTACCAATAACAATGATCTTTTTGACTCCAGCGGCATCAGCTCGACACAAAACCCTGCATTGGTAAGCGGCAAACAGGTAGACATGGCTTCATGCATGGATTCACCTTCATTGGCATTTTGAAGACAAATTTACCTTTCAATGTCGCATTCATGCTTTTTTCGCGAGTGGTACAATCCTTGGAACATTAGATCAGTCAAGTTAACGGCAATGTCTATAAATCGCAACTTTCTATCATGTCGCTTAAGGATGGAGGAATAATCTATTTCCATCTTCGAGCGGTTCTCAGCGGTGCTGCACAATCTCCGCCTCAAAATTTGGTGCTGCGAATTTTTCAAAACATGCAAGAATTTGGAAGACTTACAGAAGGAAAGAGTAGCAGACGACCTTAGGAAAGTTTGAGGATATATTGAAGGTAAACGACGGAATATGAAAGGCAGTTCCGTTGAATGTAATGGCACAATACATTCCAAGTAAAAGGGTTGAAAAGCAAGCAAATGGCAGAGAGACACAAGAGGGCTATACTTTAAAAGCATGGTGAATTTCTTCACTCCTGTAGTTTGAATACTGCTGCCAGAACAAACATTTCAACAGCTGTATGGCCAAAGCCTAGTAAACATTTCGTTCATTACATTTGGAAACTCTTTTGATTCATAAACCTAGTACCCTCTGTTTTCCATTTAGAATAATGACAAAGTTTTGACTTGCGGTAGCAGCTTGTTCTATCTCCACTACGTTTTTGGGGCTCGGCAAGATCGGTTGTGCATTCCAAAGCTGAAGTATAGCAACTGCAGTTTATATGGAGATCATTGCACGATTTCTTACAGGTTAACCCCTGTCAGCGAGAAATTAACTACCGGGATACACATTTGTAAAACCTTCAAATTTTTATTTGCAGTAACAGCAGTAAAAAATGATGTATGTTACCTTTTCATCAAAGAAAAGAGAGAGGTATTTTCTATTGTTACCATCTATACCTAACTGGCTACGTCAAGATGCTATCTACACGCAAATTGATGTTAGATCAACTGACAGACACTCTTTGGGAAGTTTCGTTGAGTTGCAGAAACGCGTATAAAACTCTCTCAAAACGTCAAGCTAACTTTTGAAGTGACTATTGCTTTTTGTTAGCATTATAGAAATATTTTCCATCGGCTTCTCCCCCGTTACCTAATGCCGACGACAAGCCAATTGTGCTGCCATTTTTTTCTGTTTTGATATCATAAGCGTCCTAAGAACTTCACATTCAATCAGTAATGTACTGCAAATATGCGGAGGGACCACTCCCGAGTAAATTGCACTTTTTCTCGATTTTGCCACTCCACTCCGCAATATACTTCAGTTTTTTTACTTTTGCTATTTTCACATGCTCAACCATAAACGAAGAAGGCTTTAACCTGGTCTAAAGTAATGAAATATATGAATATTTTCCACGATGGGAACTATATCCATTTCCATTTGCCACAATATTTATTATTGCATACAAGCAAGGAACCGAAGCAAGAATTTTACCACTTGTCCCGAGCAAGTATGAGGCAACAAATCATCCATCGAATAGTGCATCAAGCTATGTTGAGACATAAAATTTATTAATTCCGATTATGACTGCACTTATTTTTTAGACTGCCTGGTGCTTAGTGGACACAAAATAAATTCAGTGCCGCTACCATTTTATTTTTACACAAAACAAACTTGCGGGCTATTACATACGATGCGGTTAATAATTTTGTCTTTTGCAACATTAACTAATCTCAACTCCTAATGGATTCATGTAAAGTAGCTGCCATATATTCAATGATCATGCAACTGGGATCAGAGCAATTTTACGCGTCAAGGTCTAGTGGCAATTCAGGCTGCTACCATTAACCTGTAATTGTCAAAATTTCTATTCGATGCTCTTACATGGAAAAACACTGTTTCACTAGTTCAAAACAATGGATCATGCTATGGTCCTTTTTGCTCCGCGAATTTAAAAAGCGCATAAAACTTGGGCTGAAAAAGGTTTTTAAACGTCTTTCCATAAAACTTGATTTAACACAGTAGTCACGAAATAATATAATTCATTGCTTAAACGATGCAGCTTTTGGGCGACTTCCGCTGTTAAATTTGACAAACGGCATTACAATTTTCAGCTAAACTTGGATATTAAAATGGCGCAGAAAATGATAAAATTCATCACAAAATAAAAAGAGAAAACGAGGTGAATTGAGCACTAATTGGGGGAGGAGAAAATCCAGGTACTTCTGGCGGAGATTTCATCCTGATTATGCAAAATCTAAGCTCCCTAAAAAAGAAGAACTTTCCGAAATAACAAACTAGTAACAATAGAACCACAACTTCCCATTTTTGAAACAATTCTTGACACTTTGAAGTTCTAATAAATGTTGAGATACAAAAACATTATAGAGTGCTGGTAGCATTTCAGCAAAATAAATTATTCAATTCGATAAAGAAATAAGTTAAACTGGATAGACTACAAAATTTCTACAATGCCTCATGTGGAAGAAATAAAAACTAGGCTATATTAAATTGCATCTCGAAAGGGTTGTTTCCAAGTGCTTTCATTAGTCAGTATTGTCGCGATCTTTTGACGGCCTACTCGAAGAACTGCCCTGAATTCGCGAAGATAACTCTTGTGATCGAACTAAACATTTTAGAAAATCCTCTGCATACAACCGCTGGGTTTTTTGATTCTGTAGTATATTTACACAGACACATATATATATATAGCGACATGGATGGGTTTCTTTCACATTGAATTAGATCACGTTATCGCACCTTGACGTGGATGATATCACAATCAAGATAAAAATCAAAAGTGGGCGTTAAAGAAACAGAGTCTCCACTAAGGAGTGATCCGCTCTTCCAAATGTATTGCCGTGATTTATGCTTCAACGATAAAATCTCAGCTTGCATAGATTCAGAAGGAGCCCTCCCTTTGATTTCCATGAGTGAAGCTAGCTTCTGAAAAGTATGCACCAGAAAGCATCAAGAAGATACGTACAAATAAACTACTGTTACATATAAGAAAAGACAGAAATGAGGCAAGCATAGAATAATACCGAAAGTTGTATGTTATTGTATAATTTCGCAAACGAATGTATTTCCATCACTTTTCTTTTATGCTGAGCCTCCTGAAACAAAACAAAAAAATTAAATTAGCACCAGAGACACTGTAGAAATGCATACAAGCAAATAATAAATTCACCTTCAAAAAGCATAAAAGGGGGCGTTCATTTTTCTCATTTTCAACCTCTGCATACTCCAATAGCGCTTCTTTATTCTCAAATGACATGAAAGCAGGATTAATTATTTTTGGCTTAGCAATGTTAAATATTTCTTGAATTACATCTGGTGCATCCAATTGCAACCTGTCAAAAAGCAAAGGTGCAACAGATCGATTCGTTGCAGTATTTATCTATATATTAAAAGATGAGCAACAAGTGTACAAGCACAGCCAACGATAGAAATAGCCTGCTTTTAAATGGAACAAAACTTGCTTGATTACTTTAACTGCTAGAGTATAATGAAAATTTGTTTAATTTTGCCAGTACAGTATCCTCCTTACTTGTTGTACTTATCCGTATACCTTTCCCGTATAACTTGCATTAAATAATCATCCAAGCGAGTTGTCGATAATATATCACAAAGCATTAAAAGGAGATACATTCTATCTGCTTGTTTCAAAATTTGGTTATTTGGGCGGGGTAAAGAAATGCTGACATTGCGTTGCTTTCCTATATGGATAAGAAACTGGGAAAGAACCCGAATAGCGTCATGGTAGCGTCTGAAAATTGGAATAATGTAAATATAAGCGAATTTTGTACTCATCATAGAGTAAAAAAACATAATATATATATAGTACCTAAGCATCATATACGCGAAGGCTAAATAATAGACAAAGGTGGTATGGCAGGATAGTACGGTGGTATGAAAGCATCTTGGAGATATTTCGATTTCAGCCACCGCTTCAATAGCCAAGGTATATTCTCCCACTAGAGTGTAGAGCCTAAAAATCAAAGCAAATAAAGTTTAGTATGCTGAGACTATAGTAATGAGGTCTACTTTAATTTTATTACCTTAGCAGCGCAACCATAGAAAAGTAACCCAATTGAAATCGCAATTCTAAATTGGTTTGAGTTGAACGGCCAACATCACCCTAAGATATAACAGGAAAGAAATATGAATAAAAATAACATAAAGCTAGAGAAGAAAGCGAGAAAAAGGCAGAACATTATGCATGCCTTGCACAATTTAATAAATTCTGCATAATGTTCAAGAGCCCATTCTACCTTACGTGTACCTTATTCCTGCGTAAAAATTCACGAATTCCCGATGTTTCAACAATTTGGTGGAGAAATTGAAAGATATGAGCTGCTGACCAAATTTCTTGAGCCTCTTTTATTTGCAATATGATCGAGTTTTGCTCTGATTCAAGCTCTGGTAAATGCCTAGCTAAAGATGACTTCCACCGGCAAGTATCATGTAATTGATACACAAATTCATCGTGCATATCCCATATCCATTGACTAGGCAATACTAGCCCACTAGTACCATCCTCGCTTCTGTATCATTACATGAACAAAAATCACCTAATAGTATCTGATAAAAAATAGCTTAATTTATATGAAAACTTGATTTGACTCTTAACCAGACACACGAAATGCAAAAATGTAGAGTAGACACTGGAAATGCATGCAAGGCATATATTTACCTAATCGATGAAATAAAATAATACCATATCAAAAAACTCATGTTGCAGTTTTGGTTTGTCACTAAAAAAAGATGGACTTATAATTTCTTACCTGTGTCCACACTCTTCTTCTGTAAAGTAAGTAAAGAGCATTGTGTAATTTTCCCATGAAAATCTTCTATCCTCTGCAGTCACTGCGTCACGGCATTTCGAGAAAAGATGACGGTAAGACAGCTCTTTGTAGAAAGCTTCAAAAAGATTGTGATAACGACCATTTTGCTTGTAGAAGTCAACAACAAGGGAAACATCCGGCCAAGATTTGTTTGAGAATTGTTGCTCGGATAGCGAGCTGTAATCGTGTTCATACAAACGTCGCAGCCCATCCAAATCCCTTTCAACTACTCGAACATACAAATTCCACAAAAAAGTGGCGACTTCCACCGATAAAGTATGATTTGGGATAACAAAAGGAACTTTACTTTGCCCCAAAGCAGCACTGCGATTTGCGGGCCCGACCTGGTAAGCTGTTGGGTTGCCCGCTCCCCCGTCAGCAAATGAAGGCGCTGAGGAAGAAAAAGTATCCATTATTCAAATGCTACAAAAAAACAGCAAACAACAAATATTCACATAGCAGGGCAATAAAAGAGACGGAACTACAGACACAGAAAGTTGAGAAAGAAGCTAAAAATGAAGGATGAAAACGAGAGGGAGAGGATAGCAAAGCATGTAAAAGAAAACCGAGAACTCATGCAATCAGGTTACGTTACAAATTGCATTGTTCCGTCGAGGCTGCGGCAACAAAATATTAATGAATCAAAGTAAGCGGCGAGCATAAAATAAGTTTGAAATGATTTGGTACTAAAATAATTTTTGCATCAAGAATCTGTAAGAAGCCTTTTGTGATGCCAGTTAAAGTCATAAGTACTCCAGACTATAAGTGGGTGAAATTACTTTGTCAGGACAAAGGCAGCCATGTGCGTTGCGCATTTCTTGTCAACGCGACTGTTAGTGTACATCCATTGTTACAGAATACTAACAATATGTTTGAATAACTACAAATATACAAAGATGTTCAAAATATAAGATAACTTAAAAATATAATGACTTTTGTTAAAATTCAGGCTTTGCTATTCTTGTTACGTAGCATTTCAACTTTCTACAAGCGACACTGGGGACAATATTTGTAAAATCACTACTTCAAAAGACATCGCAAGAATAATACAATTCTACAAATTCTATATTAAATTACAAAGCGACAATGAAGTGATAATATCAAATAGGAACTTTCGCAATGGAATCAGTATCAATGCGGCAAGGCTACACGCTGAGCATCACAGAGCGATGTATTAAAAAAGGAAATGCAGTTGGTACAGTTAAGTAGTCACAATAGATCCTTAAAGTAGTACTTTGTAAAGTACTGTTATGCCTTCTGCGAAGTATATCAAAAGAACTAGCGTTTCCTGGAAAGTGTGATGACCCCGCAGTTCAAATCGTCGAGTTTCATACACTTGCATTGTTTCATTTACTTAATTAAACCATATCATAAGCACTTCGATAAGTGCACTCACACATATGCACAACCTACTACTGCTATTCTGCGTAAGCCCATAGCCAATTAGAAATTTGTCCATACTGCTTGAGCATACGATTACAAAGTAACAGCGTAACGTATTGCCAAAAGCTCAACAATAGGGTGAAGTACAAATTCTCATAATTTTATTAATGAAGTGAAAAGAAATAGCCATTCTCTATCACTATTTTTCGTGGCTCTGACTGGTGATAAAATTAATTACTTGTGCTACTAATTTTTTTCCTAAGCAGTGACGCAAGTAGTGTTGCTCTGTTTTAGCAAGTGTAGGGGAGAAACTCGACGCTAATTTGATAGCGGCGAGCAGCAACTATGTACTTTGTATGAAATTCTGGTTTATCTTCATCCGATTAGGTAACCTATCTGTATTATTTTGGGAAATTTAGTATTAGTTTTGTGCAAACACATTGATATAATTGACTTTTCTACATGCGATACTGCTCTCCGATACAATTGAATGCTACCTGTTTGTAATCAAAAGACTAAGTGGTGCTACAACGGCTATATATTGGCCGTAGAAAAGCCACTATTTACTAACAATGTAAATGAAACAGTAATCCATTTAAACTAGCACGCTCAATTACAACAGAAGAACAACCAACTTGGAAAGGGATATGCAGCGTAGAGAGGTAGATCTTTTAGTCAGAGCATAAGAAAGTGTAAACAATGGTTAGTTCCTTCAGCTGGTCAGATTATACCTCGGCTTATATAAATTGATGGTGATATTCAAGGATTAGTTATTTGTTGTGACTGTGGATAAGAACTTGTAGGTATTCTTATTACTAGTATGGAGGGATACGAATATCGAGGCCGTTAGTTAGATTACTAAGCAAAATAATAATTATTTGATCCATTTGAAGAAAATAACATGATCCTTACATTCTTCATTAGCAAAGAAATAATCTAATATTTACATATCCACTTGGAAAAATGAAATACCCTTATACTTCAAATTCACAAAAGCAAAAGGAACATCCCTAATCCTAAGCATAAAGACAGATTTGAAGAGAAGATCGCGCTCCTCCCAATAATTTTCGCGCTCTTTCTGCCTATCATCAATTTGTTGAGGTGTGTTTGCTAGCTAAAATCTCTGAGATGCATTGCCTTGCTATGTCTATCGGTTATAAGAGAGCTTGATACTTTAGGCCTGGCTTGATCTGACAAATTTGTTTCGCACTAGTAAAATAGAAAGATGAGTTGATTAGCACACAAGTAAACATCTATCGTAGTAATTGCATTCCTTTCCATTTTTATTGAATAAATTCGGCATGCCTTTTCAAGGAATGCTCAATTCTTCTCTTGCCAAACATTTTAATAACTTGCTGAAAATGTATTCCAGTGTTCTGTGTATCTATTTTTGTTTTTTAAAGCTTTACTATTTGTACCTTTTATTTTTCTAGCTGCACAAAGCATCTCATCTGCAAATGTGCTAAGGTAAATGAACACAATTTGTCTGCTCGAAGGCTTATCTCTGAAATTTAAAGAACTGAGCATCACTGTGAATCTTGCATAAGCGCTGTAAAATTCCTGATCTCAACAACAATTTGATCTCATCACACAGAATGTACGAAACGATAATTTCCGTTGAGTTCCCATAGAACGCATGCGCGGAAATATACTAGAATCGTTATTTTCAAACTAAAAACACCAATTGGATTTTACGCTTCATTTAATTTCAAGTGATTAGTATGCAGTTAAACAAAAATATTTTATAGGTTGAAAGACTAAAGTAGTTCACTCACTTTAAGATTAGAAGAAAATATCATGGTGAAGAATAAAATCTTTGGGCTGCGCATCACAAAACGAATCACATGAACACAGAGAAAATAATTCGTAATTTTCCAGATGAATTCGCATCGAGAAAAAAGATATGATATAAACGAAAGAGAACATACTGGCGAGAATACAAGAGGAGCACGATAAGTATATGCATTTGCGCTGTACTAGAGTTCTATGAGTATAATTAGATTACTTATCTTAAGGAAAGCATTGGGTTATCATAGAGGCAAAAGCGGGCTAAGGCAGACTTTCAGATTTATAATTACAATCGTTGTCAAAATGCAAGACTATTCTCACTCAACATTAATGTGTTAGCTGAATTAAAGCAAGCAAAAGAGATTTCTGTGGTCTTCACTCACGATACTAAGAAAGTGCATGAAAAAAGTGAAATGTTCAAAAGCTTTTTTTGAGCAAACATGCGATATCAACTTTTTATTATTAGGAGGAATTTCTCTTCGAGATGCTATGTAAAATAAATACCGCTTCTTTCTCAAGCCATGCATGAAATGTCATGTTAGTTTAGCCGTAACAATACTAAATATGGGCAGAATAATTGAAAACCTTAATGCAACAGTTAAGTTGTATATCTGAAAAAATTTGTACCCATAACAATTTGGAGCAAATAATGTTGGCTAGATTTGTTTTGATGCATACCGATACAATAGGTACTTAAATCGTGGCATTTATTTACGCAAACTCTTCGGACAAATTATTTAACAAAACAGAGCGGAAATTATTGAAAGGGGGAAGGTTTCAGTTTATACTTTAAGAATCTTTCTTTTTTTGTTTATTGAATACCAATTGGCACATGTTATTTTACAGCGGCAATCTATGAGCGTTTTTTAATTTATTTAGCCTCAAATGAAAGTAGCTCCTTTGCGAGTCCTTCGAAAGTGCTTATGTAGAGTGTTGGTAGATTCTCTAACAAACCATGTTCTTTTACTCAGCAAGCTACTACTTACATAAAGAATTCACCGATGAAAAGAAAGAGTCTTATTATAATAAAATAAGCCAAAATATAAAAAGCTTGCCAAAGCGATTATAGCCTTGTTCACGTTTGCATTGACTAGAACACTTTTAATACTCTTTGCGAGGGCGTGAACTTACATGTAATTTCAGAACAGATTTTGCAAACAAAAACTGTATCCATCGCTATAAAATTCTCCTTTTATATACTTGCAAAACGAAAGAAAAAAAGGAAACAGCAAAAAGAAACGGAAAATATTATATCACACAGGGAAATTTGAAAGAAACAAACAAAATAAAAAAATTGTTAAGCTGCAGACAGAAAAATTGCTTCTTCAATCTTATTCCGCGCACACTTTTGTGTTAAGTATAACTCCTGTGGTCCGTGGTGTGGGTGTTCTTAGTTTGGAAGAAAATGTTATTTTTATACGCTTTAGTAGCCCATGTTATTCAGCTGTTATGTCGTGTGTAAAGATGATATTTATGTTGTTGCCTTATCTGCCGAATTGTTGCAATAAATGAATTGCGTGGTGGATTGTGCAAAGAAGATTTTATGTGTAAAACAAAATGTTTAATAAAAAAATTTCTGGAGAGAAGTAATACTTAACGTCTTCTTACTTAAACTACTTATAGAAAAATGCTATCCTTGCCTGACAAATCTCACAAAAAGAACAGATAACCCCACCCCCAATATGAATGATAATTTTATCCAACAATAAAAAAATAACCTTGAAAAGAACTTCCTCCCTCACTTAAATCACACTCATTTTGCGGGTTTTAAGTTAATTGTCGCTACTCGCGCGTCGGTTGCATAGTGCATTCAAATACAATTCTAATCACTTCGCCCTTAACTTACTACCGCATCAGGTACCATTACCAATTAACTACTACCTCTTGCATCCTTTCAAAGTTACTACGTAGTAAGAAAGGAAATTAGTTGCTACTAACAATGATGATTACAATTCTACGAAACTTACAAATTCCCACAATAGTATAATTGTTACAGCGTGCTATATGTTGACGCATTAAGTAATTTCGCTGTTTATTCATTCAGAGCGGGAATAGTGATAAATATAACCATTTTCCAAAATATAGCAGACTGCAAAGTAGGCTATTTGTAAGCTGTTACAGTAATTATATTCTACTTAATGTTCAAAAGCGTTCAATGCTTAATTTTCAACTTCAGGAGGATATTAACAGGTGGCATTCTAGGAAATAAATGCAGTGATATTTTGAGCCCTTGCCTTACTTGGTGGCTCATTTCTCAAAACTATTCAAATATCCGGAAACAAAATTTCCTCTACAAGATAGTAATAACCTTAAGTTATCAAACCGATTGTCACGTATTTGTTTGCCCATTGCATGCACCGGACCATTTGTACTTTCTTTAACAGCGAGAAGATACGAATAAATTTATATGAAGAAGAGCGCGGCGCTCTTTTTTGACGTAAAAGTTGTTAAGCCTTCCTTCTATTGAATTGCAATTTCTTTTCGCTATATTCAGCCTCGCCCTTTTCATGGAATGATCATTGACTACCCATTCTTATTCCATTGTATAGAATGGGGAAAAACAGTTACAAAGCAAACAAGCCTGGGGAAACTGAAATGTGCGCAAAGCGACATTGGGGGTATTTTTTTCCTGACGTGACAGCATGTTCGTCAAACCGTCGCGGTTAAGACTTTCAGAAAAAAGAAGATCAATTCGTGGTGTGCAAGCGAGCGCGAATTTGAGAAACTCTCAATTTACAAGCGTTATCTCCTTGTAGGGGCGACTCGTAAACGTCTCGCAGGCATTTCTGTTCCTCTTCGTTAAAAATAAGGCAGAAGAAATGCGTGAAGGCAGAAACGTTGAGATGACCAAATTATTTGATATTGAATGAAAAAGTTTGCATCTTCCACTGATAAATAATTATTCTACAGACAAAATACTCTGCTATTTGAATGCTAACAGAGCTCTACAAGAACTGCCAACCCTACGCAGATAATACCGGTCATGAAGCTAACATGCACTTAACCCATTTTGTTTACAGGTAACGCTTTGAAACTCGCTCTAGTGAGATTCACTTGGAAGAGCTGCTTGCTATGTATCCATTAATTTGATGTTTTATTACAAATATAGTGGTATTTATTCTCGCCACTGGTAGTCAAATGAGATACCATACCTATCCATTTTTTGAAAAGTTCAGGGTAATATTTGTCACTTTTTACTGAATCGGCTGTAATTCTCAACAGCCTAATTATACTTACATGAAAAAAAGTATTTCAATATTACTTAGCGTAACTTTCCGGTAATCATATCCTTTTTAGTGCCTTCCTATGTGATTCATTCCTTTTTCTTTTTACCTTTATTTTTGTTTATGGTTAAACCAAGCATTCGCATAATAATTAAGCAAGCTGATACTATTAAACAAATTACATATAATTACATGCCAGTTTTCAAAGTAGATTATTGTTATCCTGGCCATTTCAACCTTTTTTATGCGTTATTTTTGATCTATTTCTTCCTCGACATCGGCTTGCTATAGATTTGACTTGGTTACTTCACGTTTTTGCTCTGTTTCGAACATTGTATTATCACTTATCTATATGGCTCCTTTGTCACCTTTCAATTCTATCTCTGTTAATGCTGGCGTATTTTCCTATGCATATTTCTCTTGTACAGCCCAAGACGCTAGACACAGGGCTGATGTCCATGTTCTACGAATCCAGGAATGGCAAAGTGTAACTCTAATTTGATGGTCTTTAAGTAATTAATTCTTGTAATTATAATGCAAAGTACATTCTAGCTCCTTATAAAATACAAAAATTTACCACATTGTAGAAAGTGTGATTAAGTTCGCTTTGCAATGCCCCCTAATTAATTTCATAATTTTCTCAATATTCTGCGTCTGTATTTGTGTTACAGCTTGTACAAAACATCTCCCTGCGCCTTTTTTGCGCATGGTATGTGTAGCAAAGGGAAATTTTGCACATTCGTTCATCACCCGGATGAGCAGCGTGAGCATCCAGACTTAAAAAAAACCAAAATATGTGAATTATGGGAGAGAGGCTGTTGCATACACCAAGATTTTCCTGAGAAATGCCGATTTGCCCACGGAGATGAAGATTTGAAAAGAGCGAACAGCGCGTTATGTGTAAAGCACATGCGTGGTAAGCATGTTTGTCCTCCTTTACTTAACTTGACTGCAAATTATCTCTGATATGGAATACCATATTTTACAACCTAAATGGATTTTTTTTGTTCGATTTTGTAATTTAAGTTTGCTGCGATTGTTCACCAAAATCAATTTTTTTCCATTGTACAGGTGACTGTGGCGAAGAAAAATGCCAATATGCGCACCACATTGATGAAATTAGCACAGCTTTTATATATCGACAGCGCAATGATTTGAGCTATCGTTTGTCACCTATCAATGAGTGTCCAATTGCTTATGAAGAATGACGTAATTTTGAAACGCAACAGTATTTGCTGTGTCAAACTGGATCCCGATACCTTTTTGATTCGATAATTCATAAAAATGTCATTGCCCTTCTCTGAATTATAATGATTCATCGTATTGGTTCCATTTTTTGTAGCATTTCACAACATCCGTCAGTATATACAGATTTATTTTCTTTGTTATATCCCAACCGTTTTTAATGGGATTAGGGTTAGGTGTTTGAAAAGAGGTAGGTTTTGTACTTTTGTTTATGTTTTGCTATTATAGCTGTGACTATGCGCTTGCCAGTAAGTTACGTTGGGTATACAAAAGAAAAATTAACACGTATTCTATGTTTTAGCACAATCTGCTTTCCAAATCTGTACAATAATCCCTCGTAAGAATGTGCTTCAATATCAAGATTTCTTTACCAAAGTATGGTATTTGCAACAATTAAGCTGATGATTGGTTTGACAGACTCCATCAATACAATGTTCTTAGGAGACTCCACTTATTTTTGTACAATTGAGTCTTAAGATTTTTTCTAGAAATCTCATGAGCTTCTGTTAAAAGTTGTAGAAATTGTAAGATTTTTTGTTTGGCCTCTCAATAAATAGAATTTAAAAATAGTGTATTCTACAAAGATGCTCATGTTGCTGGAAGAATTGACAACAAAACTTTTGCGTGCGACGCGAAGTAAGGCTGAACTGTAAATATAACAAAAACAGTCATGGTTATAAGGTTCAAAGCGCCACAAAAACTGTGGGCGAGTAATTCATTGTTTATTTCAATTAAAAAGTTACGATAAAGAAGAATTACCAAATCCACCAGGATATCAAAAACAGCGCAAGTAAAATATGCATAGTTATACAATGAATCCTTCATTGCTTTCAAATACCCTGAGAAGGCAGCTATCGGACTAGAGCGGATATTCAGCGCTCTGAGAACCAATCTTTCTGGTCAAAGATACACTAGCCGCTGTACTAACATAAATAAGAGTTTTTATATGCGTCTACCCTGATATTCCTATCAAATTAACGATACCCCACTCATTTATAAGATGTAGCCAAAATAAATCGAATTTTTGAGCGACTCGACTTAAATTGCCCGAATGCTTTCTATTGTTTTGATCATCTGCTCAGCCAATCTTCGCATTTCAGCATGTATCCATAAATTATGAGCCAAGGGGTAGCCATCTACATGTTGATTTGCCTCTAAAGACATCGCGTCACATACACCTATAGAACAAAATTCAAAAGCAAAGCAATGAAAGTGGAAAATACTCACGGAAAGTAAAATATAGAAACACGACGTTAATAATTTAACTATTAGAGAAAAAATAATACATGCAATCGTACAGCTTAGCTACCCTTTATCTTTTACTTTTTCATAAAGCTAGAAGTACCCAAATTAAAGTTATGCTAGCTGCGGAATGTGAGAAATTTCGTGTAACATGCTTCAATTTATCATTTTACAATAGATTTTTTTTTTCGACAAAAATAACGTATAGAATAAGCCGAGTAGGAAGATTTGATATTTTATTTCCGATTTTAACCAGCACTCTCTAGTGGAATTACTACTTTCACTGCTTCTACTCAAGAAAGTCACCATGAGAAAAAATAGATACTAAAACTCTATTCTAACAGGGAAATCTTGCTTTTTAGAAACGACATACGTATAGCTATTTTGTTTACAATGACTTTTCTTTAAAGATTGGTTAAATTCACCATTTTTTCGTTTCATTTCTACAAAACATAAGTTGAGGAATTTACAGTTAATAAGGACAGTTTAAATAGCTGTATATTCTCTTACCCAAAATTCAAGTAAATGAAAATGCAATGCAGCTGTTGCGTTATGTAAAACATACCATGCTTCTGGAGGCTAGCCGCTACATCCTTTTCTTCCTTGATGGTGGTATAAGCATTTGAGAAACCATCTTTTGCTAGAAACCACGAATTCTTTTCTATCACAAAGTAGTACCATATAATAGAAGCAGCCAATGCGTAGGCACCCCAATCGCTTATTCCTGCCACTATATTTCAAAAACAATACAAATGCAAAGGTAGCAAAACATAGAAACAAATTTTGTCCACCTTTCAAAATAGCACAAGGATAAAATAAACTCAACTTTATGAAAGCATCATAAAATAAATGGAGAAAACATAAAAACTCATTTATTTTATACTAAATACATACTCTTAAACATAGTTTGGTACATAAAAAGGATACGTATGTAACGTAAATTCAAACACAATACAACTACTTTCATGCTTCCATTCATTACTAAAGGTCTTGCAACGCATACGACAATATTGCAATCAACTGCATATTAGACTATGGTAAGAAGCGCCACTAACTAATAGAGAATATTTACCCCGTTGCTATAAAACACCTCAACCTTTTTATGTTCTTCTTTTTACAGGCATTGAAATATCCAGTAAATATGACACAGCATTTCAAATTATGATTTGTCTTACCTATAGTAAAATCAGCTTTCGTCACGCAACCAATAGTATGCCCATTCGGAATTGCGTTACCCACTCGTGATGCGAGTTTACCCATACCAAGTTCGTTTCCTGTAAATTACATCGTCATTTACATAAAAATTTTACTTAAAAAACGATTTAAAAACAGATTCCTATGAAAAAAAGTTTAATTGTAGTAACACCCTTTTATGGGGTTTACCTCGGTCCCCAATGGCGGTGGTTTTAATATTAGATTTGTCGAATGCCCATAGAAACAGCGAATCAAAATTCGCAGTACAGCAGGAGATATTTTTCCCATTCATTGTGTAGTAGCAACCATCTTTAGCTTGACCAGGACTACAGAGAAGATGATAAAACTTTCAAGACCAGCCATTTGTCATGAAGAAAAATCTTTCCCTTTATTATAAGAAAGAAAGTACAACTTATTCACACAAATGTCAAGAGTAACAACAGAAATACGCATATTTGCAAAGCTTGCGTTGAAGATAAACCTTTTTGGCGCTAATTTGTTAATTTCCCGGTATTTAATTACTTTTATGTCAATAAAAGAGCAAGACAGCAGCAGAAATTGTGCAGCTTTGTAAAGTATTTAATATCTTTATTGAAAACAAAAATAATCACGTTTAAATAAAAATAAAATCCTTACCGCTCAATAGAAATTATGTGTTTTACACAACTTAAAATCCGTTTTAATTTAGCATCCTGTGATGATGTCCAAGAAATCGTAGGAGGGAAACCGATTACATATATCTGGAAAGTAAAAATCAACCCATATGCTATTTGATTTTGTAACCCTAAGCTATTGATACTGCAACTTACACTTCGAGCACTAAACTTTTGCCGCTATCTCAAAACATAGCATTAAGTCAAAGCATCGCTAGTAGAATGGAAAAATAGAGAGCTGAAATTCTCAAGTTTACTATATTTTAAACTTGTTCAGGCAATAAAAGTGTGCGAGTGGTTATTCTTATAAATGAAACAAGTTTTACAGAAAATAAAACAAACTACCATAATATGATCTTATTCAACATGTACTGCAACCTATCGTTGAGTAACCAGTACAAACCATGCTAGTTCAAGAATGTCCTAACATGTAAGAATATAAAGGTGTTTTGCATTTCAATGACGTACTTTATGACGCAGAGTAGGAAACACATCCTCTACAATTTGTTCTAGAATTTTGCAGCACCTGTCATCTAGGGAAAGGAAACAAACACATACGCACCGAAGTTGTTTACCAGCATGTAAAATTCCGGTTGGAATTTCTAAAAAAGGGTAACTTCTTTGTTCCAACCAAATCGTCTAAAAACAAATTTACCACTAATCTTCCAAAGCCAAATATACAGATTTAGGCAAGCGAATATGCCAAATGGATGGTGTGCCTTTCTTATACCATGAAAAATAGAATCCGGAAATTACCAGTCAATATAAGGACATCCATGCCACTCAAACCAATTAAACTTTTGGACAAGGCTAGCGTTCCGGCGATTCCATCTGTTTCCATCGCCACAGGACAATCTGTATTACATTGAAAGCCAGTAACTATACAGAAAGCAGGTGAATCATAGGAATGATCAAGATCTTCAGTGGTTTCCAACGAGGTAATTTTAAAAGAGCCTACGATTGCCTTGGAGCTCTCAAACAGCGAGCGACGAATTGACTCATCCTGGACTAAAGCACCGATATTTGGATAGTATTGCGAAGTATCTGACATTTTCTGGATTAATTCCTCAAAGTTAACGGTAAGTTCCAAAAAAAGTTTTGCTAGCGGATCACAAATTTCCTCCATTCTTTGCGGCGTAAGTATTGGCAGATTTCACATAAAACTACAACACCAAGGCTCGAATGCAGTTGCAGCGTATCATTCCTTCAGATAATTCCAAAACATTTAAATAAGTAATTCCCACATTGCAGAAAAGCTTTTCAGGCTCTGCCGCAAACTAAAAGATTCAAGGTTCTCAAGGAATTGATAGACTGAGTTAAGCTTTAAATGGTTCATATTCCTTTATAAACGGCATCTTGAAATATAAAAAGCTTATTTAAATTTGGAGACTGTAGTGACAGAAGGGTGCGCAGTTTGAAATTGCGCTGCAATTTTTACTCAGTAGCCGCAACTATTTACTTATTGCAAGGATACTTTGCTCAGCAGCATTCTTTGCGGCAGCATCAATCGAAAGCAGATAAATTTTACAAAGGATGACAATAATAGGGAAATTGCAAAGAAAGGCTGGCCGGGGGTCCATGCGTTCGGAAAAATTATACTATCCGGGTATGTTTCTCCGCCCCGCGGTACCATCCGGCGGACACATCATTCCAACAACATTTATAGCGCGGTGAAAAAATAACTCTTACGTTGCAGCGAGGACTGGACGTTACTCCGTTCTACTGACGATAAAACATGGTTTCACCGTTGCGAAATGGCTTCCATTCGCTAATACCGCT
The DNA here is from genome assembly GCA_015476325.1 of Cardiosporidium cionae. Lineage (NCBI taxonomy): Eukaryota > Apicomplexa > Aconoidasida > Nephromycida > Cardiosporidium > Cardiosporidium cionae. Next base: position 31,678 of record JADAQX010000284.1, read on the forward strand.
CGCGCTGCTCTTCCTTTGCTGGTTATGACTTCCGACTTGCGTGGTTGTAATATTTCATGCCTCCGTAAGGAAAATTCTTGTTTTTACTTTTTCTGTTGAGTTAGTAAATCAGTAGTGATCAGCAGAAAATATTTTATGGACCGCTATGATATTTTTAGGTTTTTTATAACTACTAACGAAATTCAATGTAAGCCAGCGCGCTTTTCCTTTATGGCTTTTTCGTAGGTTAATGTACTGATTTTTCCAAATTGCATACGCAGGTACTAGCACTCTATATTCACCAAAATTTATGTATTTCTCCGACAATTTTATTACTGCCTCCATTAAATATATTATTTCTACTTTAGCGCATGAGTAAGCCAAAAATAGAGGGAACTTAGCAGGCAAACGATTTTTTGCACATATTTTCGATTATTAGCATCGATTAAAGTATTTCAGTAATGTTTAAATCTTTTCGAACATTTGAAAATATAGGAAACACATATTGCTTTATTTTATCAGCTAACTAAAATTTTTTGTATCATACAGATAAGATATGCCTTAAGCGGAAGCATAACAAATTTGTAAAAGGTGAACTTTTAGGCTTATCTAGATATGAGGTTATGTTTCATCCCATAAATCAGACTAGATGAAATTTGGGAGTAACTCTAGAATTGTAGTTAGGTAGATTTTACCTAGCCTAAAGAAATAAGTAAACTCTCAAGGAATGCTCAGCTGGCCGGTGTGTACTTTTTGTGGGGTACCAGCAAGATAACAGGACTGCTAGCTTATAAGGGTTATATATTAACATTACTGGTAAAAAAATACGGCAAGCATGAAGTAGTAGTTTGCTACGAGTCTGTCTAAAAAAGCAATTTCTTAATCATCAACAGAAGGTTTGAGGGTGCTATTGGTTGATCAAAACAGCCCCGGTATTACGCTTGAAAGGTATGCAGGTGACCTCCATGTTAAGTCAAAACTCGCGATAAAAATTTGATGAAGTGGAATGCGGTGAAGAGACTTTACGTTGGCATCCAGAAGCAACCATGAATAAACTGGAAAACGTTTGCGTTCATAAATCTAGAGCGGCTTTTTACATAAAAATTATGCCGTAGAAGCTGCATAAAATGGCACTGCTTTTTTTCAGCAACCCAGCAAATATCCATACGAAGTAACATATTAATTGCACATTTACCATGAATAGCAGCTAGGCACAAATAAGAAGCCAAATGAGATGATCCGTTCACTAAATAATGTGTTAATTAGATTCCAATATTTCGGGTTTCCGCTGCTCAAGTCTCTTAGTTCTACGGTACCCCAGTGACTGACAAGAACAAGCGGCGTACCCCAGCATTGTTAAACCAAAGCAAACAATAGGATGGCTTGCTTTCTAAGTGAAGATTTAAACATATTTCCGATAGAAGATGGCTATAAAAACTTGGCACTACCAACAGGAGAGGGCACAGGTGCGTCAGGATGCTACTTTACTAGAAATGCTACGGCTACTCCTGATCGAAAAAATTGTACAGGAGATCAGCCTATTTCAATTCTTCTATTGAATATTGAGCGAGGAATACTGAATGTCAGTCCTTCTAACGATACTTTTTTCAATCAAGAAAAAAAGCGCCAATGCCTGGAGCCAAATCATGAAAGGTGCCAATCACAAGAATCAGAACTACATATATTACGACTGGTAGAATTACAGCAATGCCCAGTAAATAATTTCCCGCAAAGTATGCTTTTAGAAGACAACTTTAGTGAATTAAGCGGAAATATTCACAACGATGTAGCTTCAGACTATTCTGTAGATGCAATATCTCCCTGTGATTCACCTCAAGATTACTTTTTGGAAGATCCAGGAACTGAATTTTTCGCAAGAAAGTATTTAGATATTAAGTCGCCAGATTCGATGGAAAGTTTAGCCGAAGCCGCTTGGAGCAATAATGTGCAGCATGATAGCGGGCCTGATCAATGCTTCTTTGACTTTACAAAACCATCAACCATTATAGACACGCCACTAGGTATCTGCAAACACATTCCAGCGTGGTCGCAGGCATATAATTACGGCGACAGAACGCTTTCTACCCAATCAAGTGTTCTTGCTAATCAATCTCTAAGATACGATACTGTAGCAAGTCTTTTTAAGTCAAATAAACAGGTAAATGGCTTCCATGACTCCGCCTTGGTAATCGAAACTGCTCGCACGCATAGAGGCAATAAACGTGAGAGTGGCAAGCAAAAGTCGGTGGGAGAAACTCGCCGGAATTGCAGTGCTGTTAGTTTTTGGGGGCACGGTTGCAGGCCCTCTCATTGGCATCGTCCCTCTTGGCACGGAGTTTAACATCTACAGTTACAGGGATAGTTGGCGAACTCGCAACTACTTGTAGCAGAAGATGGATTGTACATGAGTAAAACGAAGAGTAATGTCACTCAAGTTAGCAAAATATAAATGGATAAAATATTTGAGCTGCAATAGTTTCTTCCTCTTTATATAGTAGTTTCTTGATGCTGTGAGGTCTTTATACGAGTAATGGGAGTGTAAGTAAAGTTTGTGAGACAGAAAAGAAACTTACAGTGTCATGGCTTCCAGTTTCTCTGAGTCTTTAAAATTCTAGTAACGCTGGTATGCAAACATGTATAAAATTGCATGAAAGCAAAATATTGAGTTATATCATGGTATCCTATATAAATTTTTGGTCAACAAGCAGGCTTCTATTTTTCTAAATCTTCCTTTAAATATAGCGTTTTCCCTAAATAGGATTTACTCATTAGGTAGCTGCAGCTTGTAATGGTATTAATTTATACAGATAATGTAGCTACGATAGCACAGAGCAGGTTAAAAAAAGTTGTATTTTGCGAGCAAAACACAGGTTAAAAAATTATGTAAATTTAGTGTGTAGAAACCTAGATATGATGATAGTAGTGCAAGTAGATTGTTTCTCGTTGAGAAAAGACATCAAAAATATGAAAATTATTATGTTATGAAATATAAAATTTATACGAATTCAATTTGGTATGGGGTAAAGTAAAGCTAAAAAGATCGCATACTTTAGCAGATTTGAAATTTTTTTTTTGAAGTACATAGCTTGCCCCTTGCCGAATTGCATATTTCTGGATACATGAAAAGATTCGTTCCCGCTGGAATAATGACACGCTTTTATCTTACAACTATCATTGATTATGAAGCCTGTCTCAAAAGAAAAATACGAGAAGTTTATTTTCATCTGAATATTATCAATGCTATGAGCCAAAGAGTGTTTCAAACCATTCTTGAAAAATATGGATGACGCTTTAAAAATGAAAATAGAGGTAAAAGCAGGCTTCTCTCCAAATCTCGTTAGTTTTATATAGTGTAAAAGAAGTATACACCTCCATAGCACTTTTAATTGCCTTTATATACGGCATATACTTGAATGAATAGAACGCACTAGACAAATAAATGCAGTCTCTTCTTGAGTGGTAAATAAAAAGACAGTAGATTGTCAGTAATGAAAAAATAGGTTACAATAGAAATGATCAATTTGTGAAGTCAGCAAATATTGAGATGAGACAAAATAAATCGAAACAGAGTTTATCATACTATACGCAATAGCATACGGCTATACACGTGCATTCCATATGAGAAGTAGAAGATATACTATCCAAACGCGTTGCGAAATTCTTTAAAACACTAAACAAAACAGACATCCAGCAGGGATACAAATCACTGCGAATACAATTTTTCCAGTTGTAATACAACGCCAGCACTAGAAATAGATTATGATAAGCGTTTCGGATTAAGAATTGATCAAAATTCAAAATAATTCTTTAAGCAGGAGCCCTTCAAGAGTAGCTGTTTAAGAAACAACTGCTTAAAAGGCCTGGTTGCTTAAATATCTGAGTTTCAGTAAATAGATTAGATAATTTCGTTGGTACATTAGAAGTACGATGCATACTGGCATGCTGCGAATAAAAAAAAGCTGCTTCAGTTCTAGGACAACCTTTTTGCCTTTTCGATTGACTGTAGAAAAAAAATGAAATAGTAGAAAATATTTCTTAAACGAAACAACAGAATTCAATTTTCTTTAAGAACAAAGGTACAATTCTCTCTTTTCAATCTTCAAAATTTTATGACTATTGGCATGCTAAAATCATTGCTTTTCAAAATAAAATAAATAAAATACCTGAAGCAATAAACAGAAAAATCTATAAGCAATCTCATTGCTTCAAACAACTCTGGCGGGACAGATTCCGTTAGATCAGATATGTCTTTAAGCAAATCCTCTTCCAATTCGTCATTCGAGGACCACAAACGAGGCATAGAAAAATTTGCTAACTAAATAACAGGAGATAAGGAAACAAGACTATCTACACTGTTGAGCAATCTAGTAATATTGATTGTAAACATTTCAAAGAAATAAACATGGCAAGATACATGTAAAAGTTATAACATATTAAATTTGAAGCACGCATGACAGCAGCAAAAAGAAATAATCGTTTCTATTAAATTCAGAATAGCAGCAATGGTTGTGTAATACTCATCATTTACATCCAAACGCTGTATTCATACCCTTGGAATATTGCGAAACGGGTTATTATTTCCTTCTTTTGTATTATTGCTCGTTCTCTTTAATTCCTTAGGTTTTCCATCTTCTACTTGATCGTTTAAAAATTCTAGTAAATACAACTGCTCTTTTATATAAAGATAGATGTGCAACAGTTCAATATTCGTGACGCGGGAAATTGAAGGCATCGAAACCAAACTATCGCGTAATATTTTCGCTAGAGTTGTCACAATCCGCTCAGAAACATAAAAAATTGTAGGATTCTCTGGAAGGCCATCCCAGCGTGGAGTGCGTTCACTCTTTATATCAAATGAGTTAACGCCATTTTTATTCCAATTGAAATTCGAGTATTCTTCATTAAGAATATTAGAAGGAATGCTCAATGGTACAGTGGATCTTATATGCCGCTTCGCTTTTTTATCTGATTTCAGCCGTACGAAAAAAGGAAGGCAATGAGTATGACTCTTCAGCGGATATATATAGGCGCAGAAGATTAACCTGGAAAGTAAAATAAAAATGGTTAAGTATCACATCCAATATCTCAATAAAAACCCATTCCCCCCAACGCAAGTGGGCTGAATTAAAACCAAGAATATTTATGCAACGAAGACCCTATAGTGAAGAAATATTTCTTCACGAATATTTTACACTTAATTAGATTTACCAATCCACAATAGTTGCAAAGCGACTAGATTCTAACTTCGGCTTGCTTTCACTGTTTACATTTTCACACTTAAAAGTGGCGAGCTGGCGCTGAAAATTTATTCGTACATCTTCAATCGAATTCAACTGTTATGTTTCAATTTCCATCACAGATATGTATCAATTATGAGAACAGCATATATATTTGTGGGCATCATAAATGAGCAGGTCACTGCAAAGTTTGAGGAAATGGCGCGAAAAACTTTTAAAAATAATATACGGGGATATTCAGGATTTAAAAATATTTTGATCATGAGAACGTGAAAAATAACGTAAGAATTGATTCCATTGTAAAAAACATAGGATACCTGCGAAAAGAAAGATAAGATTTCTGCCAGAGAGAAGGGACACCAATCAAACTTCCTCGCAAATTCTGCAGATTTTGCCGATTGTACAAAGTCAGTGACGTAACTTCCAATGACATAAATCTACAAGTACACAAACAAATTAGTCCAGAAGTTATATTAAACTTTAATTAATGCGCTTAAAAAGGGTTAAACACAACATAAAGGATACATATTTGATATGAGAACGCTGTAGTCCAAGAAAACACCAACATACAATACTATAGGCAGATTATGCAAGAATAAAACAAATAAATGATTGTATTAGAGAATGGACATGAATCTTACTTGATCATCTCTAACTTTCTCTGTAACTTCGGCAATTCCCCAGTAAACCATATGCTGGGCTACGGTGGTGATGCTTTCCACTGGTAAACACAAATCAGTCATCAAATCTGACAAGGACATCTGGACTTTTGTAGATTCACACAATTGTCGAACGATAGATGTGGTATCAGGTGGAAATTTAGATTTCATCACATTATGATCTTGAATCAATCCAATAGCGCTGGATGATCGGCATTCTTTTACTACCTTAAAAAAAAAACAAAGCAAGCGATTTAATGAAATAAAATAAATAAACAAATTCCTGATTATACCCAGTATATTAAGTACAGTTGGTGTATCTTCAATTACTCTTTTGATGTGAGTTTTCTTACCTTTGGAGACGTACTAACATGACAATTCAGCCAGTCGTCAATGAGAAGTCGAGCTTCACCATTTTTTTTTAGATTTTCAAACAAGTTACACAAATTTCGGCAAAGAGAGCTCGCATTTATAAGCTTATCCTGTAAATGCCGCAAGGATCCACCCGCAATAAAAGTCGATGAGCTATCCGATTCCTGAAGAGCGCGTGTGCAATCAAAGTAAAATTGTATCCGCAGTAAGTAATACAACAAATGGACACGTAAAATCGAATTTTAAATTTGGCAGCTTTTTAGATAGGCGACTGTGCATCTCTTCAATGTATTTCTAAAAATTAAAAAAAAGTAAAAGCTCACGCTGGCGCCTTTTTGACGAATGTGTGACAGCTTCTTCTTATCCACACGTAAGCTCCATTCATTTATCACTTGAAAGATCTTTTTTACCTAAAGTAAAATAAGCAGCAATTTTCCAATTGTAATTTGAAGCAAGCTTCCTGTACATAATAAAATGCATTAATTTTGCTTGCTACCTGCATACCTCAATAGTTAAGTGACCAAATTTCTCTTCTGAAATTTTCAAAGCCTTTGCTACTGTTGCTTCACAATCAACAACGTTAGCATTAATAGGGACACGAGAATCAAACATAAGGACAACAGAAAATCTGCATAAAAATTGTACATCCATCTTTGGCAATCACGGAATAGATGTAATTATGTCCGAAGCATATTCAGCTAAATCAATAAAACAAACACACATACTTCTCAACTTCTTCATAGCTATATCTATCGTCCTTGTTGCCAAATTGCGAGGTAGAGTGGTGCTGATCTTCAGTAAAACAGCGAGAATTAAGGGAGCCACAGCTATCTAGGTCATTATTTCGTTCTTCACTGTAAACACGGCCATATAGATATAAATCTTGAAAAATCTTTATAACATATACTTCATATCTAAATATATCTGCGGATACAGCAAAATAAAATATACTCGAGCGGTAATAAATGCAATAGAAAATAATTGCTGACCGCTGTGCAGAGCAAGGATAACAGATAAAGCGCAAATGCTTATGCGCATTCGAAGGAAGTGATGAAAGGCTTTGCAATCGCAGTGGGCCTGTACATGCAGCAAATTGGATACGCATCAACTTTTTCCTACTAATAACTTCACTTTTTAAAAAAAGAAACATCGTTATAGATTATATTCCAAGAAATTACTTCAATTTTCAGTACTGTAATATAAATTCACAGCAAGCAAGCTCATAGTGCGACTAATAAAACCATGCGCATTCGGCAAAATCAAGTTGACACCACTATTCAAGTTTCATCCGCTACATACAAAATATTCTGTTTAATTTTGTGATCAAATCTTACGAAGAAGGATTATGATGTTCCAATTACGACAAACAACGCGGCAGTGCAATTGAGTTTTACCTACGATCACATTACTAAGCTACCCGTCAGCTCGGACTTAATTACCGACCTGCGTCAAAAGCAATTTCAAAACCAGTTTCAAAGAGTGAATCAGGCGGGAGGAGAAGCTTTGCAAGTATACGAGAAGCCCTGCTACGGGGATCCCACTCAAGTAGACGGCTTTCTGGTCCTGCTTCAACATTTACCTCATCTGGTCGTCTGGAATGGTAAGCAAGGCCTCCTGAATATCGGGAAGAAACACTTTCAACAGCCAAAGAACAAGAATGGATGGGGTAGTGAAATACCATTTCATTCTGCAATGATTGACGTCGCACAACGAGCAGAAGGCCCAGCAAGCCGGGAAGTGCCATTTTGAGACGACGTAAAGAATCAAAACCAATCACATGATGCCGAACTGTCCTTCAAAAATAGTGTTATTGTTCATCTTCTCATACTACTGCACAGTTTTCGGTACTAAACATTCGAAAGGGAGTAGGGGGGGGGACAACAACTTATAAATCCAATAGTGAGGAATTCCTGTGACATTTTCTTCCTCAGATTAGCAAAAGTTGCTTTTATAATACAAATTAGGGGCTGCCGTTGCTTTTTTATTGCCTGAAAATTGATTTTCAATTTAATAAAAGGCTCAATCGATATGGCCCCAAACTTACAAACGGATCTAATCTGTTGCTGGTGCACAAGCTATATCATTGCCATATTCAACATTTTTATGACTTGATAATTCGACGAAATATAATGGTTTTGTATTCGACGCATTTGACTGAAGTCCATAGTTTCAGTAACAAAGCAGTTTCCGCTTTGATGGAAAGATTAACTTTTGTGCAACCCAATGTAAACGACAAAGCGATGGCCTGCGAACAAAATGTCGAGTGTTACTCAAAAATTTCGCTGGCTGCCTCAAAAATATAAACTTCATCGATTAGCTAGAGCAAAAACTGTTGTAGTACCTGCAATCTAAAACAAAACTAAATAAAGTCTTCGCGTAATGATACAATGAAGTTTTTGGCTGCTACAGATACATTCATTATGACTGCAACAATTTAAAAAATTTAAGTAAACTGGCCAGTTACGTAAACGAAAAAAGTAACCTTTTCTCTTGACTTTTTTAGTAAATAAATATCTATGGTAATCACGTAGCAGTCGCCGCAAATAATGAATGTCTACTTGTATTGAGCATAACAAAAAATATAAAGCGTAAGAGCAGCCTTTGACGTTATCTTCCGCCACTCTAAAGATTAATGTAACGCAAATTCATTATGGCATCTGCTAGAGTAAAGGCATGGTCAAGTGCGAACTACTTCTCTTTCGTTTCCTATTTGGCTGTGGATATCTCATGCAAAGGAAATCTTTATTTTTGAAACTACCGTAAATGACTAATTCGCATGATTCTACATTAATTTAAATATGTTCACTCAGAAGCTGATGGGCCTTAATGAAAGAACCAAATCTATAAAATGTACTGCCCGAGGGGATTCAAAAGCAAAAGATAACATTTGCAATAAATGCAGTGCTTACTGAGTTATCTTTTACTGCACTTTATTCGAGCAATGTCTAAATTAATTTGAGAAACATTAAAATATGACTTTTTTGGAAAAAATGGGATGAGTAAGTGCATCATTTGGTATAAAGGGTATTGCGCGTAAATGAGTAGCACTACATTTTGCAGGAAATTTTATTGCACTTGCTACTTTTTTGCAGTTATGAAATACTAATGAAATGACATTACATACTAAAAGAATATACAAAAAGGAAGTAACGATGTTTTAAACAAAAATAATGTTGTAGTTACTGCAATTTGTACAACCTACTTTTTAAAAGAAATATGGCATCTCCCATGTAAAATCTTCTCGGAGTATTACGACAAAAAATGCCACACAAAATTAAAAAGTGTGATGTATTAATGTCGCCTTTGCATTATAGTAATAATGCCACTACGTTGTGTTCATAGACACTAAGCTCATGTGACCATGTTTCCTTTCTTTGGTAGTATGCCTTATACTTTTTCAATTGCTCCATAAAATGTTCTTTTGATACTTATTTTGCTGAGGTCATTATTTTGCGCTATTTCTTACAATTTTTCTTCAAATAATTTCTTGCCTTCAGCAGAACCGAAACATTTTCTACAATGCGCACCCCTAATATGTCGTGCTGCCATGCATTTACTATCATTCGTCTTTTTCTAAATAATTTTTTTCGTGAGCATTCAGCAAGTTTGTTTATATCTTTGATGAATGTAAAATTTTTATTAAGTTTAACTTAGAGAGATGCTCTGCTAAATGTAAAGGAATCTTTTACAAACAAAGTTTCTACATTTCATGGGAATTCCCTTATCATGATACTGATTCTTTCTCTTACCTAAGGTCTGGTTTGCTTCAAATTATAAAATACACCCTTAAAATTTTCTTTTCATTGGTGCAGGGTTTCGATCAATTTACTCAACTTTAATTTTTCGTCGTTTTTTACTTGTGCAACATGTGATTCCGCAAGAAATCTGATTTCATTCAATAACTGTACTTAGGTCTCATTCAGCATTCGTGATCAGCATATCTCTTGTGCTAACTAATTTAGACTGCATCTACTAACTAATTGCAAATTGGTTTTTGTTAATTTGGCATTAACTTGCAGGGGGGATTCTGCTTATACCACAGGGCATCGTACAATTTCCTTTTCATGGTCTCAAAACTTGCCAGAAAGAAAAGAATCTCTCCCTTCCATATCTCAAAAAAATAATCAACTTGCTTGATTTCATAACTATTTCTGTTTAATATTTCGTTAGCAAAATAATCGGATGATTTCCGTCACTACAAAATGCATTTAAAATTACAACAATGAAATTATCTCAAGAAAATAGCAAAAATTCACGCAGAAAGAGGAGAGGCTCACTCATTAATATCAGAAATGCTACAAAAAGGGCAAACTTTCAAGACATGTACTACAGAAGTTGCACTACCACAATGAAGTTATATCATTTTGCAGGAGTACAATATTTCGAAAAAATGCTGTAACTCGGGAGAATTGGTCCAACCATAAAAAACATACGCATACTCAGATGCACGCTGGTATTTTTCAGATTCTCACTCAGGATTATCTGGTACTAATGAAATTGTGTTGCTGAAATCTTCGCAATTAGAGCTAATTTGCATACATCTCAAAAAGTCCATCCATTGTAACGAACGTTCTCCTGAGCCAAGGATGCGAATTAACGAATGCTGAAGCAATTGAACTGTTAAAGTTTCATGCCCAGCAGCTAAAAGGTCAAAAACCTGATTCATTGCAACGGAAGATATGCTAGTATCTTTTTGAAGAAAAATGTTGATTCTGCTTACTAGCATATCAAAACTAATTTTAGTTTCATTAAATGGTTTTGCTGAAGTAGCTCTTTTTTGCATTGCCTCAAACAGATGCGCCTGCTCCAGTGCAGATTCATAAGGATATTGAAATTTGAGGAGAGGAATCAGCTTGGTAAATTCAAGCCTAGAAAGAGATATAAACTGGCACAGTTTCGCTTCACAATCTTCTTTTTCGTTATGCACATTAAACTTGTTTAACCGATCAATCCAAGATTGCGTGTCGCTTGTAAGGATATGCTGGGGTGATGTTAGGGTGCGCTCAGAGCCCGATAACACATTATTCACAGAAGCCTGACCAGAAAAAGGTTGTAAAGTCGTATATTTACTGTTAGCCGATATTCCTTTGCAAGACACATCGCCCTGAAATGGGGAAGGCATACAGTCTGTAATATTCCCCTTCGGCATGGATTGTTGCTGTAGGAAGACTTCAAGAAACCCCAACTTCATAAGGCGGATTTTGAAACGAAAAAGATAAAGCCAGGGGGCTCTGCGATAGTGGCTTCTGGAGATACTTCCATATTCGAGATGGACGGAACTGGCCAACCCCCAACTGTGAAAACCGGCATGCTCACTTAGCCGACCAAAAAGTTTAACAAAATCAAGTAATGGCGGCAAGCATTTTGCAAAACCATCAGGTGGACAATCGCCATGGTGCTTACATTTTAAAGCTTTGGCGAGAATGAGATTAGATCGCCATCTCTGTGGATAATGCGTTCCCAAAGAATAGCCACATGTACCACAGCGAGCAAGTTTTCGTACAGAACTAAGGAAGAACCAAAATAAAATTGCTCCAAGTGATGTCTTGCAGCAGAATAACATACGTGGACGACGGGTTCAGAAATTCAAAGCTGTGCACCTTCTTTGGGAAGAACACAACAGCAACAAGCTTTATTGGGTAGTACTTATGCAAATGCAATGACAACAGAAGAAAAACGAAATGAATCTTTTTTATTTCGGTGAGTGTCCACTACATAACACCTTCTAATAAACCAATGGGTCTAGATAAGTAGTGCCACCAATTTTTTATAATATCACGTATCCTTTCGATGTGATATAGTCACTCACACCTCTCGCTAGCTATTCCATGTGCACTATACAAAACAATTTTCACGCCAAAAATAATCGAGTTTACTAATAAATCATTTAAAGATAGTTCAGCGAGAACAGTTTTTGAGAAAAGATCAAAAAAAGCGGGGCAATCCATGTGTTAGTCCACCCTTTGTTTCTTTTTGAGAAAATATAGCAACATTTTTTACTTAATACCTATTGGCATACACCAACCACACATTCGGATCTGGTATTCATATAGTGCACCAAAAAAAAACATAACTTCCTTAGTAAGCGTCAAACTTGACAACTGCTGCTTTACCTTGGTTAGACTGCTGTCTCCTAAAGCCGACAATAGTTAACGTTTGTGCTTAGCTTTAAGGCAATCTTTACAATCTCAGCGAAGAATGGGTGCTCACAACCTGTGAACATGTTCTGAAAATTATTTTTCAACAAGGGAGTAAAATGCAGCTTACTTTTATGAGTGGATTGTTAATATCCCAAACTGTATCTATAAAACCATTGGTTGCAAAATATTCTTTTGCATTAACAGAAATTCATACGATGAACAGAGCGTAAAGGGCGAACAAAAAAGTTCACATATTCAGCAATTTGGTTACTGAGATTTGTCTGCTGTTTCTGTAAAAATTGCCGAAAAATTCGAAGCATTCTTCACTAGAAAGGATACAATGTAACACAGCAGCTTCGATATCTTCCCAGAAAGGAATATTTTTGTTCAAGTATACTTTTCTCCTGTAAGTTATCTAAACTTTTTACCAAGGTAATTTACTGGAAGTGCTACCGTACCATAAGCCGAAATGATATGGATGCTAATGCTCGCATGTTGATGTTGTAAGGTTTATTATTAAGGAAAAAGCTTATTTTCACAGAAACAATAGTGCCATGGCAACAGATCTTAACACATTATCTTGCTGAAGAGGTTCTAACATTTAGGCAGAACGAGGGGAGAGGCGTTTTCACAAAATTGTTTTTAAGAAACGATTATTATACATGTATTCGAGGGGTATGGGTTTAGTTAAGAAATTTGGTTTGATACTTTTTATTTTTTCCTCAATCAGATTAGCCTTGAATGCAATTTCTGCTTGCACCATTTGTAATAAACCATTTTTTATAGTCTCATTATACTAAATTAGCATTGCTTACTTTTTTCTCTAATGATTTTCACAGTCACTTTATGTTCTCTAAATGGCAGGGAAAGTTAAAGAAACCGACATTGATACGTCATTTATAATAAGGTAATATAGTTGGCACATTTAAGTTTTGATAAAAGACCCTTGTCCAAAGTCTTCTTTTTGATACAGAATGTTGCAGTCGCTAGAAACCTTGTGCTGCAATTGTCATCACCACAGCAAAAAGCAATAAATGCAGACTACAGTACGGTAAATTGAACAGAGATATTTCAGCTTAATTGCAAGCAAAAAACAAACAAAATAAGTTACTGAGAGTATCCATATGCCATCTTTGATTACAACCCCAACTTTTGAATTTATACTTTCCTTCATTTCCCAATTATCCCAAATGTGAGAACTGTCTTTGCACCAATACTCTTTCAATTGGAAATCAACTTATTTCCTTACTAGAAGGAATCCAAGTGCATTACATGCCACCCTTGCACTATAGTCAAATGAACTTTTTGCAAAAGGATCAAACAAATTTCAGAGCAACTGTAATAGCTACAATGTAGAGAGCAGCGTGAAAATTTACAGCAATGCTAAGAATACGCGGATAAGCAAAATTGATAAAGGGGAAAAATTTATGACGTATAGCAACATGTTTGTAAAAAGAAAACTGCAGTTAAAAGAATTTCTAATGAATCAACGACTTGCTTTCTAAGACTGCATTTTTTGATATTTGCAAAACCTCAGTGATTTGCTGTATAAAATATAAAATTCTTTGTTAATTTTGACTGTGCCTAATTGTCAAAAACAATTACCTTCTTACATGAGCGCTTATCTGATATAAAAACCACTCTGCTATTACGAATTTCTGTAAAAAGAAAAAATATATATCAACCACTGTTGGTGGTAGAATGAGAACGGCAAAGTAGTTTCACAGAAAGAAGGACAACCATTTTACAACTACAACCTTTTCTGGATGTTTACATGGCAAAAGTTACAAAGAATGCATCGTGAACTTGCTTTATTTCGGTCTCTAGTTGCAAGCGGATCATCTCTTCACATATGCGCTTAAATATATTCAGAAAAGATTGTTACTCTTATAATGTGTTTTTTGTAAGCACATGCAATTCATCTACATCTTTTCTCATAATTTGATTTTCTGTAGATTTTCTTCGCTTCAAATAATGTGGAGAGAAGGTTCGTGAAAAATTTTCAATTCTCGGTTATATTGGAGACATTTATTGTTAAAATTTTCATTGAAACCTTTGATATTACTGCCAATAATGCTATCCCCTTTATTTGGATGAATTTCAGATGATTTTGGAGGATGATTAATCTTGTTTGAGCTTGAGTTTGCCTTGTTCAATATGGAAGATAAAATGATCAGAAAGACTAGATGTGGAAACATACGTAAACTCTGTTTGTATTATTTAGTTTAGTAACGTGCTTAAATCTATTTTCGTTCTTAGATAATGTCAAATAAATAAAAAATCCAGTAGCATGTTACTGATTCTATAAAGAGTTAGATGGCAACCGGAAATTGGTACTGAAAAAAGGTAAAACTGGCATTTATCACAAAAAATGAAGGCAAGCAGTAATGCAGTCATAATAGTTCGAAGCGTGGACATTCCTACAAAATGTATATTTGCACTAATTGACCCAAGAATAGGGATACTAGTATAAAATATAAGGGAACAGAGAACATATGCAAATAAAGGACTTGATTTAATAAATTTTAAGAAGTTAAAGACCAATGAATACAGCATAGTGGACTTGGTAATTGCCCTCAATTCAGGAAAAATTCGAGACAAAAATAAATAGATGCAAACGACCTTAATAAACAGATTCCACTGAAAGATTTGCCTCCGGTACAACATAACGACAAAATCCCTCTAAAAAATGAAATACTCGAGTAGATTGTGGTAGTTATTCGCTCTTCTATGCCCATGTACTGGCCTCATTGGATTTTTGGCTATTATAATATTATTTAAACCCTGCACCAAGCAATATTTGACCCAAACTTTATGTGCGATTTTGATGTAGTTTTCGAGTCTGATAACCAATAGCTTTGATCCAGTTAAAAAAGTCGACTCAACAACTACAGAATGCATTGAAAAAATAATCAAGTGTTAACAAACAATTGATTACAAGAGCTTAAGCTAGTAGCTATTTATATCAAGGTCAAAAACTTGATACCAAAATTTTGGGATGACTTAAATCACACACAGAACGGTGATAAACGGTAGGTGAATATGCTAACGGCTACAAGATGGAAGGAGACAAGTCTCAAAATTATGAAGCAAGAATTACAGCTAGATTGGAGAGCTGTTTAAGTATTAATTTTTGCGCAGCAACCGTGGCAATACCTATTGTTCAATGCTGCAAGCTTTTTTAGCACCATCTATGTACTTATTCGCTGAATATAAAAAAATTGCTCCCTACCGTCAACTAAACTCAGCATTACGAACCCCAAAGACTTATATTATCCTATTGATTGGCTGACCTAAAGAAATCATTCTACAACAATAGTAATGATAAATGGCAAAAAATGATGTCTAAGACATATGATACACATTAGAAACCAGTAGGCTCTAAATTATCTCCGTTTGGGAGTAAAAAGCGGAGTTAATCAAAAATAGGAATTTCTATGCGCTAAAATGTTATAAGCTGTAACGTAAGATTTAATCAAAAGATTCAGAAGAGTATTTTCTGTGTGACTAACCGCTGAATTATGGATTTTCCGCAAATAAGAAATAAACATGAAGATATAAACTGAAATTAAACAACGCATTAGTAGTGAATGCTTTTTTATCAACAATTGCTCTTCTGCTATATTATTTCCAAACTCGGTAATGCTTTTAACTTTGCTCAATATTTTCAAAAAAGAACCCGCAACTGAAATTACTTAATCTACTCTGATTGTATGCGTCAAAGGATAACTTTAAGGGAGAATTTTTTGGGCTCGCCCGCTGCATACATTAAACCGTTCCATTAAAAATCCATAAAATCATTACCAAAATTTCCTCTTCCTGCAACTGCGGCACAATCTGTTGCAACGCACGTATCAAACATCAAATTCTCTCTTTGGGGCTGCTGTTCATGCTATAGGGTTGTTAAGCTAGATTCTGCTATGGAGACGTGAATGGGTTTCGTTGACAGCGATAAACCGTGCCGCGCTGCTGAACTTCTCAAAAAAGTGTTTTTCTTGGAATTTGCTTGCGCCTCATTCCACTGACCAAAAGTATTACGTTAAACTCTCCTCAACGCACTGTCGGTGGGTCTACATGCGGCTCTTTTTTATCAACAAAACTCTTCTTTTTATGCCTTAAACTCAAATGTTGCACAAATGCATAGAGTGAGGACATCCGCTGTTGTCCACCCACCTTGGATTCTCTCCAGGTGGACGAGAAGGCAGCCACTTCATCTTCGTTATTTTTTCAATCAAGAAACTCAATGGAGTCAACGGCGTGAACTTACTCCCTTCCGTAATCATCCTTCGAGAGACTGTTTGAAAACAAGGGCGATCTTCTCCTCTGAGCTCCCTACC
The DNA here is from genome assembly GCA_015476325.1 of Cardiosporidium cionae. Lineage (NCBI taxonomy): Eukaryota > Apicomplexa > Aconoidasida > Nephromycida > Cardiosporidium > Cardiosporidium cionae. The sequence goes on from JADAQX010000284.1 coordinate 48,402, forward strand.
GATGCCTATCAATCCGTTTGTTCGTCATGCTTTAACAGAGATTCTTCCTCTAATTTCTTAAAGTTTCACTTTTCTCGCGCTTTTGTTAGCACCCCTTCGAGTACATTGCGGGAAAAACAAACCTTCCTCATTTCATCATCGGACAGCGCATACTGCAATCTTGTTGTGCATCAAAGATGCTATTCATCTAATGGTTTCATTCGCTCTGTTATGGAACAAGTAAAGAAGGATCTAGACAGTCAACCAGAACTACGAAAAGCCATGCAAGACTTGCGCCTTTCTGCTAATGAACATCGCTCCTTTCGTCTCCGTTTCACGGAGAAACTGTATGAAAGACTCGCGTCTCTACGTTCATTTTTTGTTGCTGTTAAGACTCACAGCATTCACTATTTCGGACACTTTGCTCTCGCCATGTCTGCAGTAGGGCAAAAAGTTCCCCTTTTTCACCCTTATACAGAATGGGTATGCTCTTATGATACTAATTGTTTAAGGATGCGTATAGTTCTGCTAAAATGAATGTGATAGTGTAACTACTTATAATATTGGCAAAGCACTTTTGTATTAATAGAGATAGGGTAGGCTCGATAGGGGTATTTTACATTATTGCAAATATTTTATGGTGAATCCTGACGTAATTCAGCATATAAAAATGGATTTGCTCAGTTAGAGAAAATTTTCTCCTCTTCAAAAATTCCATAACACTTTGGTAGAATTGTCTTCATAATGGTATTATCTTTTAATTGCATACACTTACCAACGATTCACCAGAAAAAACATTGCATTTGAATTTAAGACACCCCTGGTGAATTGTTTTGGTTTTATGTCGATTTATCTATTGCATGAAGGCTTCTTTCTATACGGAAAATTTTGATTGTATAGGTTGTGAAAATTGCTCGCAAAGTTGTGGGTTTTTTCAAATTTTTGATGGAGAAAGTTCATTTTGCTATGAGTCAATTTCAAGATGAAAAAGCTGGCGAACAACGAACAGCGGAATGGAGACGCTCTCAAGCGATAAAGCGGTGGGTTAAATATTTGTTGTTGTTGCTTACATAAAATAGATATAAATTTGCCAATTTTCTCACAAAAACTGCGAATTTAGATATGCGGCTCTGTTCGAATTGAATAGTTTGATTTGCTAAACATGTTCATGTTACTGTGCACGCATTTCATGTTCATGATGGTATTTTTGTTTTTGTTTCACGCAGATATCACGGCAAGCAAACAGAAACAAAACAAACTGATAGTGCATCGTCTGTGCATCAAGCTGAAACCGTTGAAGAAGCGACTGTTTCTGCAGGCACTGCATTAGTTCTTGCTAAGGAATCTGCTTGGGATCGTTTTGGGACAAAATTGAAGGATATGCCCTTCTTGCAGAATTTTTTCGGTTCGTTGGTTGTATTTTTTTTATAACGCGATGGATATTTTCGTATTCTTGTACTACTTCCCTCTTAAAACAGCAGAATTTGAGAATGGATGAAGTTTTGTTATTTCTTCTTTCGTTACTTTTATTAGCCATTTAGACTTCTAGAATGACTCGATTGTTCGAATTGCTTGTTTTACGAAGTATTTTGCAATATTTTTGTAACATACATTTGCTTCAGAAAATCCTTTTATTGGTAAGCTATTTGGTGAGACTGAAATTGCGGCTTCTATACGAGAGATGAAATTGGAAGACTCTTCATTTAGGTAACCTCTCCTTTCATTTTTTTAACATTCCTGTTTTATTCTAAATGTGTATGGATGCCTCTTATAGCCAGGAATCATTTTTTATTATAATTTAATTTTAGGAAAGAGTTATCGTTTATTGAAAAATTGTTATTCGTAGTTCTTATTTCCTGGAAATAGATATATATACTTGTGCTGAGTTTTTGCATAAAGTTTGTGCCAAAGATTGGAAACGATTTTTTAGAGGTATCATTCGAAGATGCAAAATTTGATCTATGGAATTGTTTAACGTCCATTTTATGTTTTATGTAACACTCTTGCGGTGAATCTGTCATTTTTTAGGTTACCAGAGTTTATGGAAATAGTCGAAGAGGTTGTTGCTCCTCATTTAATCGATTGCTTTTTACAAGGGGACACAGACTCTCTGCGTTTGGTATGTTTCTGCTTGCTTTTTCTTGTATGTTGATGTGTTCCTTTCAAATTCTCGACCCATCACTGTATGATAGACTACAATGTTCCCCACAGTTTTTTTTGAAACGGCAGTCGTGGTGTAAATATAGGCAAATTAAGAGAGATGAAGCAGTGATGGCTCCCCCCAGTTCTTGATTTGCCTTCTTTATCACTTATCTAGACTTTATTAATAGATTTACATTTGGTTCTTACTGCATTCCTATTACAGCTTTATTTTTTCATTCAAATTACGTCACTTATCGTATCTGTTAAGTGTATGTTTATATTTTCTCTCCTGAATTTTTTGAAAATAAGATTTCATACTTTACTGTGGCTGCTTTATTTACGTAGCATTGCGGTGAAGCCGCCTTTTCGGCAGCGGCTACTTCCATCAAGGAACGAGAGCTTATGAAGGTTCAGTTAGACCCTTCGGTACTGCAGCTTCATGGTGTGGAACTAAAAGGTTTGTTCTTCGGAATGTTTAGTTGAGAAATTAGCTATGCCGCTATAGTCTCCTGTGTTTCTACCATACTTCTTCATGTGTGATAGTGTTTCCTTAAATATTTGAACGTTACTCTAGTATCCCTTGAATCGATGAACGATTTCTATCCGTTTAAATTTGTCTACTTTTTTGCCGTGTGTAGAACGTTTTTGAAGTGATGCATGAGATGAAGAATTAAATGTAGATACTTTTTGTCATTTTCTAATTATTATTTGTGCTGAATTTATTCGGTCATTGACTATTTTACTTTTTTTCGTTATTGGATAGGTGCACGCCGTGTTGACGATGGTACACCGTGGTTTATCTTCACTTTTTCTGCGCAACAAATTAATTGTTTGCGAGATTCACATGGAACTGTTGTTTCTGGTAGGGATATCTAACTTTTGCGAGTTGGATATTTATTTTGAATATATACTGTCCAAATTGCTTGTATTTCAGTAAGCGCACTGTTGCGCTATTTTTTTGAGTTCTACTTTTTAAAAGGTGGACTGTAATTGGAATAGTCCATGAGTGTGAATCTCGGTGTGCTATTACATTTACTCCGCTGCAACGAGTGAATAATAATTGCTGGTACAGCGGTTGGGATTATGCTTTCATTCTTTCACCCCATGCATGATCTTTTTTATTGTACGGATATACAAAAAATCTTGGTAAGTAGATTCTGGTTTAAATTCGTCATATACAGGCATTATTTTAGCTCCTTTCGGCTTTTAATAATTTATCTCGTTGGCTTCGAAATAGTAAATCTCAACGTAATGTCATTTCTCCTTTTGTTTAAAGTTATACGTTTGTTTGTGTTGAATTCTTGTAGGCGCGATAGATGATATACGTGAAGTAGTCTACAGCATGGCCCTTACAAAGCATCCCGAGCCTGAAACGTTGGGTTTACATCATCCATGGATGGTAATAATTTACAATCTTATTATCTAGTAACTTTTATGAAATATAGGAGAATGTATTTGGTTATGTGCTGCCTTCATTTTTTAATTTTTTCTTATTTTTCAGGTGAAGGAGCTTGCAATTATTGGAAATACTGCTTGCTGGTGACATCTAGTGGGAGACAGCAGTTAAGTATGCGATAGAAACATTAGATATCGTATTGTTAAATGTCTGTTGCTTTATCTTGAGAAAGAATGTTCATCAATGTCGCCTTTGTAACGGAAGCACTTCATTACCCTTCGGCCGTTTGTTACCTTGTTTTCTTCTACTGCGTATTATTGCCTTGCAGTGTTCATAGTGAGCACGAATCAGGTCGAATTATACGCGATTTTGAGAAAAAATGGCTACATTTTTAGCTTGTTAAAATCGTATTGGGGAAAAGATTTGTTCATCTTTGTCTTCTCTATGAGATTTTCGTATTAGGGCGCTTGGAATTTATCTTTGAATGCATGGCATTCTTGTGCATTGTGTGATATGTGCTTTCCTAAGAGACGCCATTGATATTGTACTTTAGCACTAGATCAGTTCCTAGCATCTTGATCGTGTTGATACCATTAATTCTCTATGCATTTAGTAACAGCTTGTTTGCTATTAGCATACCACATAATTGCTGAAATATGGGAATTTTAATCAAATTATCCATTGCTAGGAATACCATTTATTTCACTAATCATGTTTGCGTAGGGAATCAACCCGCAAACTTTGAGCTACATAAGTTACTGCGATGATACCAAAGCATGAAATCTCGTTTGGTATGCACCAGTAGCAATTCTTCAATTACAATGCAATCTTCATACATGACACTCCACTAAAATTACTTATGGAACAAAACACTCGATTTTTACAAAAAGTTGTTTTATAAACAATTTTAGAGTCAAGTTATTCATTTTGAATAATCAATTTGAATTCGACACTGACTTTTCTTGGTCAAGGCGATATCTTTTTATGGCATTTGAAAACTCGTGAAATCATACTTCTTTCATCTTCTAGCTATTGCAAAGAGTAGCCAGCATTACCTCTGAGTAGTTTAATAGCGGCTTGGGGAATCATATAATTTGCGCAAAACCAATCCACTGACTGAAGCGTTTCATTGTATCCAAAGCAATGTATTTGCGGGAGCTCTACCAAGATGTTTCTGTAAGCAACAGCAGAATTTATCAATACTTCTCCACTTTTTCAAAATTATTTGTCAACAGTGGGAATTATTCTGCTATTGCGTTTGATTCTTGGTTGATGGTTCGCGAGTGTGATTGCGTCGTTTTCGGTAGCTACAACCTCCTACATGAGCGAACGGAATCACGCTACTACGTGCTATAGGTAGCAAATTCATAGGCGCTATATTGGATACGCAATTCAAAAAATTAATGGGTATGGCAGAAACAAACTTGGCAAAAACATCCATACACAAGAAATCAGCACCCTCAGTATAATTGCCACTATTTCGTCCTTCTCCCCTCTCACTTTCATGCTACTTTTTAAAAATATGCAAAAATTTTGTGCGAGTAGGGCAATAATCCGTAACAGCTTTAGAAAGTGTCATATACATGCGTAACAAGGCTGCCAATGTGGTCTGGGTAGTTACAAACATTCTTTTTTGAGCGCATATGTTCATTAAAATACAAAAAAAGTGTCGATAACAAAAAGTTTCTGGTATTCGATTCTACCTAAAGTAACGCGGCAGCAATTTCTAGATGCGTCTAAACGATTACGTCTGAAATAATTTGGTAGTGCTACCACAAAAGCCGAAGAGGAAAGCTTTTTCCTTTAGAAAATTTTCACAGGCAATAAAACCAGTAGCACCTGCTCAAGTGACTTAGGTAGGTACCGACAATCTTTCTCTCCGATTAAATTTCAGTCCTTGTAGAAATTTGTGTCAAAGCAAGCCAGCTGAACACAAAAAGCAATGTAGACACTAAGATATGCGTTCATGTTACTTTGTACATCGTAGACGTAGGATAATTGGCATTTTTTTTTGACTATACCTTGTACGAGGGCGTCTGGTCCTGTTTTACACTGAATACTGAAGTGCTAAAAGTATATAACTTTAGATATTTTTCTCTTTTCTATCTTATTATTACGGAGAGGCTCTTTTCTCATATTTTTGTAAGTATGTAAGTGCATTTTTTTCTCTTTTCACCCTCGTCACTTTGCTTTCCATTTTTTTGCGGCATTAATATATACCAAAACTTTCTCTTTACTCGCACTTCACGTCTAATTTTCCTTTTGTCAACCTAGTTGCACTGCAAAGAAGTCACCACAACTTCTTGCTCGGTATGAATTTTTGTTCTTACTACTTGCATACACTTCATTTATTTTGGGAAAGGGATCCACGAGTTTTTTTCTCCCTTTTCTCAAATGCATACAATCTTGGCAAAAGTCTAGCAAAGCTTTTTTTCTCTCCTTCAGTCAGGTTCGGATAGTGCTTCATGCTTTCAACGCATTTCCCTTTGTACGATGTCCGTGAACGCTATGTTCTGGCAGTCCATTTGCTATATCATGCGGTGGGCAATGGTTGCACTAGCTTTCGATTTTCAAAACAAAGTTTACCAAGAATGATTTGTTTACTTTTGACTAGTTTTCAACCACCAATTCTAATGGCTTCCCTTTATAATTTTGTTTTCATTAGTTATGCAAAGTATGTGTACATTCACGTGTGAATATGGTGAAACATAATACGTACGCCTCTCCCAACCATGCAAACCTTGTCATTTTTCTTTTTTAAAACTCTGTAAAAATGGATGCTTATAGAATGTGATGTCTCTTTTCAGCGAGTCTATTAAGTTAAAGTGAAACTTCGTTCCAGTGGTTCGATTAAATTGGTTGTGGATGGATATTTTGGAGGATTATTTAATTTTTACAGCGCTGCCTTGGATAGTATGATGGCAGATCAAGCCCCCAAAATTGAGGGTATGCACGTTGTGTAAGCATTTGCAAAAATTTGCATGTTATAAAGTAAAAATTTATGATATAAAAAACTGAATAAGATGCTATTTTAATGTACTCACCTGTATACACTCGACGTGTATACTATTGAAAGAGATATAGAAAAATTTTCCTCCCTCCCCCTTTGCAGTTTAGTTCATGGATCAAAATGGACTCATTTTCTGTGTTTTTCTATATTGAATAAAATGTATTGCACAGAGGATAGAGAGCAATCCAAATGGCATTTTTTTTTTGGTTCATTACTTTCTTAAAAGTTTTTGACGCATTGCATAATTTTTATTCTCTCAACTTGCAAACTCTTTTTTCTAGCATTTCCTTCTTTTTATTTTTTTATCACTCTGCACGTTTTTGGTGTTGTGTATAGTTGCTAATCCTCTTTTGTATCCTATTTTGAGTAGGGTTGGATACTTTTCATTGAAAGTAACCTTCAAAGTAGTTGAAATTTTGTTAAATTTAACGTTTTTTTTTGTACAAAATTTCAATGGTAGGTGCCTCCAAGTCTGTGGATGCTCTCAAGAAAAAGAAGAAGAAGAAACATCGACGATCTTTGCATCGCTTTGAGCATCGGCTGAACCAATCGTCCCATCATAGAAAGGTGGAGCAATCTTTGCTTCATACAGCAAAGATTGCTCAGTTTGATGAGCTGCAAGCGCTGCATTCTATCTACCCACCTGTTACAATTCTACAAAGAGGGTATACAAATTTTTATTTATTTTTTAGTATACATTTCATTGCTATGTTTTGTTTTTGTAATTTAATTTTTCTCTTTTAAATTTTTGAGTATGAAATTTTTTTTTTTATAAAACTATTTTCTTTAGTAGTGTCTACCCTTTCTTTTTATTTCTAAAGGCATCGCTACGGGTGGTCTGTTGTTGCTTATTTTCTAAATAATTTTTTACTTTTTAAAACCTTTTAAAGTCTACCATATGCTTGTTTGACTCTTTTGCAGCCATTTCAATGAAGAACTCATAAAGAATGGTGATTTTACGGTGTTAGAAGAGAGGATAAACTCAGAGTGGCCCGATTTTTCACATTTGAAGAAAATTTCCTTCTTCTCTGAAGCCTTAGAAGAGTGGACAACGGATACATTGGTTCGATTTCTCTTCACCGTCACCTCTGCGTTTGATATTCAAACATCTGTCATTTTTGAGGTTACTTTCCCTCCTATGTAAGGTGTTTGGCTTCTCTACTTTTTTGTGTTGTATACACAGCTTCTTCTATGAGAATTATTTCTAATTTCTTTATTAAACAAAGAGAGAGTAATACCCATTTTAGACATTTTTTTAGTTTTGCAAAAATAAAAATTTTTAAAGAAAGTGTGTTGCAAGGCTGTAAAGGGATGCATATAGAAACTATGCATTGAAATAGTTTATTCCGTAAAATACCTATACTGCGATTAAAAACTATAATGAAAACGTGAGAAAGAGAGAGAAAGAGAGAAAGAGAGAGAAAGAAAGAGAGAGAGATGAAAGATGAAATAGTGAGAGAGAAAGAGAGAGAGATGAAGGAACTATATACTCTACGTTATGATCTATATCTTACTTTGTGGAGGAAGTATGTGTAAAATTTTTTTGGTGAGAATAGATGTGAAATCTCTTTATCTTTTTTTTTCGAATGCTGTGCATAGTATAATGAGATATCTCTATACTCTGTGTGTGCATGATGCATAATGTTTCTTCATAGCCTTGAAACGTTTTTGTTCTATTCTTTTAGATATCCTTTTGCACCGCCTCATCTTATCCTCTATTCTTCGGTAGAGTTTCCTCTTTCTCTAACTCAAACTATTCAAACAGAACTCGAGATGCTCTGTCAAAGTTCCAAGTATGTTATTTCTGCCTTTAGTTTTTCCTCATGTGTTTATCTAATAAAAAAATGGAGAACTCTCCACAGATTCGTCATTTTGTGTACACATTGGGTAGAAAGGAACAAAATGTTTAGTGGAAAATTTTTTTGAGGCAGCTCATGCCTAGGATGCATTCTCTAGACTTATTGAAATGGGTTTACTACTCTAAAATTTTATTTCTTTTTTTACTTCCCTTCTTCCTATGTTTTTTCTTCCTTTTTTCCTACTCTCTCTTCTCTCTTTTCTCTCTACTCTCTCTCCTCTCCTTCCTATCTTTTCTCTCTTTTCTTTCCCTCCTACACTCTTTCTCCACTTCTTCCTACCCTTTTTCCTCTTCTCTCTTTTCTTTCCCTCCTACATTCTCTCCATCCTCTCCGTCCTACCCTCTCTCTTCTCCCTTCTCTTCATCCTCTCCTCTCCTTCCTACCTCCTATCTTCTCTCTCTTTTCTCTTCCTCCTATCTTCTCTCTCTCTTCTCCCTCCTACCTTCTCTCTCTTCTCTCTTTTCTTTTCCTCCTACTCTCTCTCTTCTCTACTTACCTTCGATTTTAAAATTTGTTCATGCAGGTGTATAGTTGGATTGAAGTTTAGCATCCATCCCCCTAAAAAAAAAAATTCAAAGAAATTTAAAGATTTTTGATTAATTTATCAAAATTGGGATAAGGAAAGAAAAATAAGTGGGGGAACATATAAAATGGATAAAAAATCAAATTTGAAGGAGATAATTTTAATTTTAAACTATTATTATTCATATTATTATCAATTAGGTCGCTATTTTTTTCTTTTTCTTTAAAATTGAATTTTTTTTTCTTCTTCTTCTTTTTTTTTTTTTTGGTCACAGTACTGCATGGTTATATGAAGCCAGTACACGTATTTTGGATCATTTATATACTTTACAACATGAGGTAAAGAAGAAATATCTGTATAAACATGTTCTATAAAATAAAATAGTTTGAATATAATATTTTATGAATTTTCTGTAATTTAGAGTAGAAAAACATTATGTAATTTTTAATGAGTGTGTAAAGATTTTTCTTTTTTATTCCTTTTAGCAGTGGGATTCTCTACAGTTAAAGAGAATAGAGAAGAGAAGAGAGAATAGAAGAGAAGAGAAGATGAAAAGAAAAAGAGAAGAGAAGAGAAGAGAGAAGAGGAGAAGAAAAAGAGAAGAGAAGAGAGGAGAGGAGAGGAGAGGAGAGGAGAGGAGAGAGAAGAGAAGAGAAGAGAGAGAGAGAGAAGAGAGAAGAGAAGAGAAGAGAGAAGAGAAGAGAAGAGAAGAGAAGAGAAGAGAGAAGAGAAGAGAAGAGAAGAGAGAAGAGAAGAGAAGAGAAGAGAAGAGAGAAGAGAAGAGGAGAAGAGGAGAAAAAGAGT
>JADAQX010000025.1:0-162305 GCA_015476325.1 Cardiosporidium cionae
AACATACTTAGTAAAACAAAAAGAAAAGGAATGTATATATAAGCATGATGGCTTGGTGTTATATTCACTCCTCATTTCTCATTCTATCCTAGTTATTTCTGTTTCGTGACGCATCAATCATCTTAGCGTGATTTCGTGACATTTCAAATACTTATATATTAACGCAGGTTTCTTCGGTTTGACATATTTATTTCTCCAGTATCGTTGATAACCCCTTATACGACTTATAACTCAAAAAATTCAAGATTATTATTTTGGAGAAGGCCCAAGCTCTAAAAATTAAATTAGCAGTTCCGTTTTATACGAATGTAAGTAAAAAGGTTCTAGGTTTTTAGTAAACGTGCTAGGTAGTATTAAGTCCGCAAATCTCAATGAATTCAAAGCAAAAGGAAAAGGTTGAAGAATACAAAATAAACCTCCGCTAACAAACGGCAAACCATATTTAAAGGACTCGCTCCCTCGATCAGTTACGCGAGTCCCACTGGAGTCGAAAGATTCTAAATTACTTCAAACACAAGAGGCAAATCTAAAAGTAAGGGTTACAACACAACATTTTTATCTCAGCTGAATTAAATTCAACGAAAAAGAAGTAGCGAGTATACGTAAGTTGGTAACTGATTTAAAGCCTTTTGCACTTTGTGCAAATGTAGTTTCAGTACATAGTTGCCGTAAACAGGCATGTCAATCCTAAGCAAGCTCCTGGGCGATTTTAATGGACTACAACTCGTTACAATTCTCTTATCTTCCTGTTACACGCGTTTGATTTTTATGGAGCAGATTTTGAATTTATAAACGGTAATACCTTTTCTCAATAAGTAAAATATATTGGCTAGAATGTTTTATAAAGATACGTTACTGCAAAAAATAAAGCCCTTGGTGCATCAGAATTCTCCGCAATATTCATTATCGTAGTTTCTACGATGATTAATTTTAATATTTTTCCCTGTTATATAAATGTCTTGAATTTTTTTTGAATTGTTTAATGCTTCGAAAGGTGGTGGTGGTGTAAACGGTACTTCACAGCCGCTAAAATTAAAAAAGCTAAAAGCCTATAGTTACCTGTTATTTTGTTTTGCCGCTGTTTTTGTACTTGAAGAAACGAGTGCATGTGCCAGAGGTACTTCAAAGATGAGATACTGCAAGAATGTTTGCTAACTTCAATTGGGGTTGACTGTAAAAATGCAGTAGCTTCAGATTTCACATCACACGTTTGTGAGGCTCGTCATTTTTAGTGTATGTTCTCGGAATAGGTTGTTGTTGCATTTACATGAAAACTTATCATTATAATAATATGGTAATATTTAGCAACCTGTGGGTCTTCAAAAAGCAATCTCGTGTCAGAAATGTGACAAAGCAAGTCTTTTGTTATCCGACAATATTGAAAAGAGTTTGGGTAGGAACTTGTCATAATCGAGTTTCTTACAGAAAATAAACACATTGTACTTAATACCAGCATTCGTGCTACATATGCATAAACGAGTGGGTAAATATTTCGAAAATATGATAAAAATTTTCTATTCTTCTTCCTCCTCTTCTTCGTCTTCTTCACTTTCTTCCTCCTGCTCTGCTTGTGCAAGGCTAGGTCGTTTTCCTGAGGACGAGTGTAGGCTATGAAATTCAATACTAAGTACCAAAAACAATTTTTCTGGCTGTGCCTATGTTTAATTTAAAAATAAATAGTCATTTTTACCGGAGAAGGCTGGAACTACAGATTTGCTTATTTCTGGAGTATGTCTTGCTTTCTCATTTGCCTTATGTTTCTCCTCTTCCTCGTCTTCTTCCTCGTCTTCTTCCTCCTCCTCGTCCTCTTCTTCCTCATCAACAGTCTGATGGCCAGAGTTTTACAATTTACTTGCAGTAGAGAAGTTGCAATAATTTTTTGATCTTTTATTTCCTTAAAGTGTAAATACTACGAGCGTTTACGCATAATTGAGCAGAAGGTACCTACATATTGTAGCATGAAAAGTATGAAAAAGCTCACTTGGAATGCTAAATTTGATTCTCTTAGCAATGTTGCAACAACATCGATTGCAACCTGAGTAGGAGGAAAAGCGTATAGGCAATTTATAATTTGATTGCGATAGTTATAATTTTGATAAAAAATTACATGTTTTATATTTTATGCATGCCTTTCAAATGATCTGCCCTACACCGCAATTCAAGTAAAACTTCGTTTAAAGTGTTTTCTATTTAAGAGATGTACCTTTATTTTTGTTATTCAATGGTTACGTAAGGACAAAATTTAAAAGAGCTTACAGGTGTATATCGGAAGTTGTGAGTGTGAAAATTGATGGGTCTCAAAAAAGTAGGGGCGAATATTTGCGCAATCCGTTCCGTCGTCATCTGCAAACGGAAAAACTTCACTTAAATTTTTCATTCTTCTTCACAAAACTGATCGCAGAAGTTCACAGTAGTCATTTTTGAGTTACAACACTTTTGCAACCCACTTACAAGATTCTCATTTGACTTTCGCGCAACCTCTCCAAGAAAGTGCACTAAGTACTGAAGGAACATAATCATTCATTTCGGCTATTATTTTGCAATTGTCATGAGAAACCCTTTTCAATTGTGTTTTGGTTTAGTAATGAGAAGTTTGGTTTAATTATACCTTTAGACATTGAATGTGTCGAGGGGAGAGGTCTTCTAGCAGCTGCAAAGAAAATGTCATGACCGTTTATATGACGAGTGTACGGTAGTATCAACGCATGGTGTAGATCAAGTTGAATAGTTCAGATAATTTTACTTCATCGTATTTTATTTACAGTAATGAAAATGAATAAATTAGATCTTTTAAACTTTAAAAAAGTACTTCGTACCTCGTGCAATAAATTGATTATTTGATCGTGGTTAAGAGATGCATCAGCTGTAAAGTTAAAACTTAACATTTGATGCAAACAAAATCGTTTTATAAAAGAATTTACCAACAGTGAAATTAATGCTTCACCTGCTCTACTCTTGATCGCATCGAAACCTTTCCTTCCTAACAATGGCATGGGCTGGGAATCTAGAAAAAGCCGAAAGGTAGTTACCAGAGCGCCAACATTGCTAAAATCGATTGCTGGATATCCTGTCATAACATAACTTGTTATTCAGTATTGTCCGTTCAAGATAATAGTTATATTTACTTTAACACAAACATGTGGTAGCACATTTCGGAATGCTAATGAAGCAAATAAATAAACTGCGGAGAAAACGCATGATGTAATACAGTTTATTTACCATTTTCCAGTTGTCCCACAAGTGCATAAAGTGGGATAGATTCTGCTTGAAGATTAAACAAATCACGGGTCTGTACCACATCCGGACGTTGTAATTCCTCTACTAAGTCGATTAACATTGAAGGAATCTGTTTGAAGTTATCGATATCTCTCCCAAAACGCAAACTTAGGGTATCTAAATCGCATCCTGAAAAATTTTTGGTTTTGCGTGTAAAATTTTTGCACATGTTCAATTACTCAAAAATTGGGAATGAATTATATGCATTTTGGTGCTAAAATGCTTTCTATTAAAAGTGTTTCAGATTGACAAATATTTTACTAATACTATTTTAGCCAATTATATTATAAGCTTCATCTATTACAAAAAAATCAAATAGTTTTACAAGTACTTTCAGAAACGACAAGTTTTGAATTAATAGCAGCAAGAGAATCGATGTTGGTCTTCTTTTCAATATTAATTATTTCGAATTATGTCAGAGTGGTTACTTACCGAATGCTGAAACAACTTCTCGCTGCAACAAAATTTCCTCTTCTCGTTGAACTATGTAGGGGATTTTCCTATCAAAGATGACGAAATATTTTTGGAATTAAGCTATTCACTTTGTTATAATTGCATTGCCTACTTTTGGTTGTGACAACATTTCTGTTCCGAAACATCAAATAATATGAATAATCTTTACCGCAATGCATCAAGAGGTGCCAACCGTAACCTCCTTATGAGGCTTTCTAGAGTTTCAACATACTCCACCTTCTTCCAAAGTTTACTGGATACAAAAGGAGTAGAGCAGGTAAAAAGTGCTTTTGCTGTTACTCCGGGATGGACGAGATAGACTCTTCGTAGATTCTTTCTATAATTTCGTGGAAGGAGGTCATAAACTGTAACATGATTATAAATTGTAAATACTGCAGCTTCACAAAATTATTATAAAAAAGCAACGTGACTATAGCAATACAATAACTTTTTTAGATGCATGTAACATTTGGTGAACATGAAACGAAGCACAGCCACGTGAAATGCAGGGAAATGACAAGTTGAAGTTATTAGACAAGCAATATCATCACATCGTTGCAAGGAGAAGTTGCGCCAGTGATATTGAAGGGAGGTTTAACAAAATTAATGTCAGGTTTGTTTAGGTTAGCATTTTGCTAGTCTAAAGTGGTAAAATTTATTTAATAAAAAGGTTTACTGACATTGTCGCAAGAAGGTGATGCCAGAATCTCCAATGCAGTAACTGTTTGATAAGCACACTATAACGGAAAAATTTTCCTTTACCACAGTCTCGAGCTTCATCAACGCATAGCGACTAAAGAGGTAAGGCAATCAAAGTGTTTTTCAGATTCAAGACGCCACTTATTCATCGAAAAATGAATTACGTGCAGTAGCATTGTCGCTGCCTACTGTTATCGCGGCATAAAATTCTTTACCAAAAAACATATGGTTCTACGCGCCGCTGCAATTGTTGCAGCAAACAAAATGCCGTGGCATTCAATGGAATACAAGTTCTGATTTGCTGTAAAATGCAACGCTTTCAAAGTAGTAAAAGCGACCAAGCAACATTGATGCATCGAGGCTAATTTCTACACTGACAGTGCTTTGTCCAATTTAAGATTTGGCGCGGAGAGAAAGCATGGTACTATCAATATTGTTTGTCTCCCTTCGTTATCCGCACCGATTGTCTTCAAAAAATCAGCCTTATCAAATCTGCAGCATTATGGGGAAAATTTTTTTTCTTTAAGTCTTATTCATTTAGCTTGTAACTTTGATAACTAGTGAAAGTTGAAGTGGTCCTGGTGAAGTATTATGTTCTTTATCTAGCAAGCAAAATATTACTTTTTTCAAGCTTAGAGTATATTCACTAGCAGTGCTCATATTCGCATAAATGCTAGAATGATCATTAAGATATTCAGTGATAATGGAAATAATTAATGAGACCTATGGAAATGAGAGAGAAACTAAAAAATATTTAGTTAGCTATTTCTGAACATTTTTTAAAAGGGAAAATGAAAAGTTATTCTTTCTATTTTCATGTAAGAGTTTTGAGTGTGGGCTAACTTATCGGGAATATGGTACAAACCAATTGTCAATTTAAAGTGTTTTCAGTAAGTTGGCTGACAAGAAAATCGTTCAAAGCTACAAGTAAAAGCTGTTGAGCTTACTCAGCAAAGTTTTCGGTTTTTCCTCTTTGGAGAAGTTTCTCATATTCAATTCGAATATCAGGTGAAGCCTCAACGTCAGAATCAAAGTATGACATTTTCTGAGTTATAATTTTAAAAAATTGAGCGAAAATGGATAGGGCAAAAATACCATTCATGGCATATGTTAAATTTAAAGAATAAAAACCTATTTTGCAAGGCTATAGAGAAAATTCAATTGCAAATAATTTTTCGGGTAAATAATTAAAGCTGGAACAGAGATAAACTTGTAACAAGGAAACTATTGCTGAACAGAACAAGTGAAATCAATATATTGCTCGCTTTTTTTTGTGAGAAATCACATATTGTTGAATAATTTCAGGGCGCACTGAATAGACTATGGAATATACTGAATTAATATTCATATCAAAGTTAAACGATTGCATTAATTATGCAGTACATGCTAAGTGTGAGAATGCAACACCTCATACGATAGACGAGCGAATTAGCCGTTAAATCTCTTTTTTCTGCTTTCCCTTAAAGTTGAGCTGTAGAGATACAAATGTAGAATATTTCTGGTAATCTGCAGCAATCACATTGCTCGCATACTGGAATTCATTCTAAGCCGTATTTTCTGAGTCAATGGAAATACTGCAAGCATTATTTATGGATATTCAATTTCGTCGAGTTGAAGAAACACCAGAGCACTGTTATGATGGAATCAGTTCCCTTGTTTGTTCCTAGAATGCGTGGCTGCACAAATATTATCAAAGAATTTGTAAGAAGAAATATCTTTTCCTTTCTCACCTTCTCCATCGGTTAGTGAAATGATTTCATACTCTTGAATGAATCAAAAATACCATTTTTTAATTTTTTCAAATTAGTGCCATATACAAAAATAACTGCTTGATAATTGCTCATTCTATTTCTTCTGCAATTCAAACAAATTGTAGCGGTAGGAGCTTTTTTTCTTTCTGCGGTGCTTCCGTATAGTTTCTTTGTTTTGTTTTTTTTATTGTAAAATGTTTGGTAGAATAAGATATTTCCAAAACAGCAGTAAAGGCTTGCTAAGGTACTACTGCATCACAAAAATAGTATGAACACTTTCACTGACCATGATTTTTTCCGATTCTGGTATTATTTGCAATAGTCAACGGAATTCAATTTGATTTAAAACAGAATTTTCATTTCTGCTACGCATAATTCATGCACTACTTTCTACATCTCCTTTAACACCTTATCTGACTTGCCACACTTGGTATAATAAATAAATAATTGTAGTGTACTTAAGTAGTGTGGATATAGTAATGATATACGATTTATGATAGATTTGGTAGGAACTAAATAGTACTCATATTTAAGGTATGGAAGTACGAACTAAGTAGTTGCGTAGATAGGAGTTAGTTGAAGTAGGAATCGAGTTAATGACCAATTAGTATTGGACGTAAAGAACGAGTAGACTAGCACGCGAATACAACCGATGTCTGATGAACGACAACGAGCACACCCCAGACGTAACAGATAACCCATAGAAGTAAATACAGAATCGGAACTAGAGGGGGAGTCGGCCTTTTAGTTAATCTTTTTCTTTAGACAATTTTTCTTGATGCTTGGTTAGAATGCATCCTTAACTTCAACAATTTTGCTATATTTTATCGTCACGATCTAAATAACAGGTTGAATATTTCTCTTGTTCGACTATCTTCGATATATGTATATTTTGCAGTAAAAATGTATTGTTGTGAGTTGGTTCTTGTCGTGAGCCCTTTTACATTCACTTAGCTACTTCGGCACGTAAAAAAAACTCTGAATCTATCATAGAAGCTTATTTGTACAAATTCGCTATATCTATGCAACATAGAAAAACTGAATAAATCTTTACTTTCACACTTGGAACATGATTGCAACAATATGATCTACTACCTTCAGAACTAGACAAATGTTACAGCCTTAGCTTATTCGTGTGTATTCACTCTTTCTAACACCTTTTTGCAATGGATATCCGCATTTCCTCTTAAACAATATTATATTTCTTGCAGCCATTTGTTGTAGTTATTGAAAATCTTCCATTGGTAATTTCATTTTTAGCTGCAAAGCGTAGTTTTACTGTCATTCTATTCCTCCTATCACTTTCAACGTTTGTCTCTACCTCTGGTTAGTAGAATTTCTCAAAACGTAATGCGTTTTTTCACTGCTTGGCTTTTCAATATTTTTTACATTAACCAAACAAATTCGAGAGATAACTACACGTTTTTCTATAATAGGCAACTGAACTTTATTTATGATAATTGAGTAAAAACTCTATCACTTTAGCCAGCTCAATAATTGCTGCTATTCTCACGAAATATAGTCACCTGCAAAGCGTCATGCAATATCACGTAGCCACAGAATTACAAGCCAACCGCCTATGAACGCTTCCACACTTATAAATGTTTTAGAAAACATACAGATACTAGTTTAGTCATTAGACTTACTAGCCATCCCTCAACATTTCAATGAGAAATTGTTTGTAACGAAATATGAGTTTTGTGCTCTTTTTACAGTTTCGGTCAGTTCTTTACATTGTTTAAGTTTGCTTGGGTGGTTGCTGCGGACAGGCTGCCATGATTTTACTTGTTCCATCGTGCAGGGTATCTTTTTGGAAAAGCAGTAAGCCACTTGGGGTTGCAACCTCAATCAAAATGAACATTCAGTTATACTTTTGTGGAGATATTACATGAAGATCCGTGGTGCACGAAATGGAAACCTCCAAGCACTCTTGAAGTTGACAATAAACATCTTTTGAATAACTTCTCATTGTGAAATGTGTTCTTAAAAATTATGGAGTCGCAGCCTTCACTTGTTCGACATGCTGTAACGTCATTCCTCTTTCATAAAGATGAAGCAGCGGAATCTCCGAAAGTGTTGTTGCTCAAACGATCCAATGAGGTACGCAGCTATCAAAAATGCTGGTCTGGAATCAGTGGCAGTATAGAACTGGGAGAACTTCCCCTGACAGCTGCTTTTCGAGAAATACAAGAAGAGGTTGGCTTGTCAGAAGGGCAAGTAGAATTAATCCGCTTTGCTCCACCGATGAAAATAATTGATAGACGAGGCATAAAAGCTCCTACAGAGGTCGCTAGCACGAATGATTCTGATTTATGTAAATCTGAGTATTTAATTTATCCATTCCTTTTCAGAGTAAACAACCTCGATGGATTTAGATTGAATTGGGAAAATTCAGATTTTGTTTGGTTCCCTGCTATTGCTGTGGTAGCAAATAAGTACTTACCTAAGCTACTGCAAGAGAAATTTTTGGAAGAAATGCAAAAACTGAATAGTAGTACTCACGACAAAGTTTATAAAGAAAGAGTGATCACAGAATGCCCAGATTTTGGTAAGTTAGATAAATTTTCAGAAGAATTTCTTCCTGTATGTATGCAGAGTGATGATAACCGAGATCATCTCTTGCACTTAAAGACTGATTTGCGCTCGGTACCTTTATTTCCGACTGTTCCTGATTTAGCTGATGTATTGACAGCAGTGTATGTCGTGTCCGAATTGGCAGAGTTAATAGAAGAACTGAAAAATGATAAGGCACGAGGAGCTACTGAGCTAACTGATTTCTCTGTTCGAGCTTTTGGAGCATGGCTTGCCACTTACTCAGAGCAACAACAGGACGCCACTATAAACCGGGAAAAGCTGTTTAAGTCTGATAATGAGCTGTTTTTCTATTTACCACCTCATGCCTTTATCCGATGGTTAGACTTTTCTTTATATCACCTAGGGAAAAGCCGCCCTTCGATGGCACCTTTGTACAATGCTTTCGATCATTTGAGGCATCAGTTGAGGTTATCTATTGATGTTCGTAGTAATCTACCTGAAAGTTCGCCTTACTTGCCTAACTACACTGCGAAAGAAAATTCTTTAGGTGAGGATTCTCTTTCCAATCCTAGTTTTCGGTGTGGGAGTAGGGCAGAAATTCTTAAAAGATTTTCCTGGTTATCAAATTCTTTAGCAACAGCATCATCTGCAGAGAGCATCAATACCAGTTATCTAGTTCCCTATATGGTGACTGAATGTACGAATTATGTGCAATCACAAACAATGTGTTTGGAAAAAGTCATTTCCAGTGTTAGTTCATTTTTGTGCGAATCTCACGTAAACACAGTGGTTGTACACTCTTACAGCTCCTCGTTAGCACTATCTCTAGTTAAAGCTTACGCCATGAGAAGGGGAAAAATGTTTCATGGTAATAAGCCTACTTTGCAGAGCGCGGAAAATTCTATGCCTCCTATATTGCATGTCATTGCTACGGAAAGCCGTCCGCGTTTTGAAGGGCGTAATTTGCTTAGCAAAGTTATTCGAGAGATATCAAATTTGCCTTTCAAGCAGGAAGAAATAGCCGAGTTTGTGCGCTTTACTCTTATAACTGATGCGCAAATTGCTCTCGCAATTCAACAAGCAGATGCTGTGCTGTGTGGAGCAGATACCCTCTTCGATGATGGTTCGTTCGTAAATAAGACTGGCTCTTTTCTGCTTGCCATGGCTTCCCGTAATGCTTTTCCCGATCGTCGCGTGCCGTTTTATGTGTGTACGCAGCTAAATAAGCTACTTAGTACTAATCATTTTTATGGGCATGCTGCTTCATTTGATGTTCTGCAACCGAGTAATTCCCCTACCACTTTGCAATCTGGTCGCTGCTCTATTGATTGCTCACGTCCCAGTTTCCCTCCTACTGGTCAAGTTGAATTAATGAAATCTTTTACCATATTTAATGATTTTAATGCACCCACTGGTTTTATTTTGGAATCAATGGACGCCAATGAAGTATTGCCCGATCTCGATACTCGCAGTGATAGTACCGAGCATGCAGTTACGCCTTGCAATTTTGAATCGTTTTTAAAACAGCAGTGCAAGAGCGGTCTTTTGCACGTTGAGAACGTTTACTTTGAATGCGTCCCTAGCATGTACGTTACAGGTTACTTTACGGAGCATGGTCTACTACAAAAGCAGAAACTTTCTGCTTTTTGTAATCAAACGAGGGTTAACTGCAGACAGGAACTATAAATCGTGCAGCAGCTAGAAATATTTCACAATAAAAACCCCTATTTTTTTCGTATAGAAAGCCCCTGTTCACATTGGTGTCGGTCGAAGTTAATCCACAAAATGGAAATTGATAGTAGATGTATTTGATTAACAAGCAATGTATCCGCAAATGTCCAAGTTTCTGTTTCTATATGGTAGTTCCCGTTAGCTACCCGAAACCATTGTTTGCACTGCATATATACTATTAGATAAGCATAAACAATGGAAAATTCGAGAAAACATTTTGACCCTAATATAGAAGGGTTATAAAGTTTTATTGATTGATTGTTCTCCAACGAAGATAGCACAGAAAATTTGATGCGTTAAGAAATTCAATTACATTGTTCTTTCCGTTTCTGTTCAATGTAGCTACGAATAAAAAATACATACAGTTTTTCAAAGTATACGAGAACATTCCGTTACAAAAAAATTATCCAACGAGATGCAAAATGGTTTTGTTTCCTGCTTTTACAAGTACATTGTGCGGAGCAAAATTAGATTAATAGCTAAGTTACCCAAAATGTGCTGATTGAGTGAATTCCTAATCCGTTTTAATCAACCCTGCGGCTGCATGTTGTTTAATGTATAATACACAGTAATTTGTTAATACGTATATAGTCGATCAGCATTTTACCAATACTGTTTGCAACGCACGAGTGGTCTATTTGTGAATTACGTATGAACTTACCGCTTCGCTGATCTCTCCTAACTTGAACTCGCCTCCAAAAATCTGCTTCATCCTTTCGTTGTGACGACAAGTGTTGTGCTTCATTAAAAGAGTATACATTGTAAAAACCACTGACACACATAGTATATTCCAGCAAAGACCCAAGAACGAAAGAAACGCCACAAATTACTGGAAGAACGCGTCGAAAGCTTGGTTGACGTATGGCAAAACGTCCCTGCAAGAGCAATATTCAAGCAATATGTCTATTTCCACATCAAAGTATACAGCGGCCACAAATATGACATGCTTCCACAACGGTACAATTTATAAGCCTCACAGCTACACAATTACATTTGGCGTGAAGGAAGGAAGCTTGGAGTATAAAACGTATTGGAATTCGCTGCAAGAAGGCTTTTTTCAATATTTGAAGCGCTTGTAGTTTACCTCCATTATCGGAATCCTTTTCCGTCAAGGGGCAGGAGGTATCTGCAAAAATAGGTTAACTCAATGATTTGGAAGAAGCTTTAACTAGAATGCACATTCTTAAATGTGGGTTTCTACTACGAGAGTGAAGCACTATCACTAGCGAAGCTTACGCACGATTCAAGCAGTTTTTTAAAAGCTTGCGTGATTCAGTATGGTTTCTGTGCAGCACATACAACACTAGTAGTCACAAGAGATACAACGGGAAACGCTGCGGCAGTTGCTCGTGATGATACCACCCCGTCTATAACAAAGATGAGCACGCTATAAACGCCGAAAACCACTGTATCCCGTGCCATTGCATATTATTTCGAATACGAAAGATCTATGTCATTGCTTTTTTTATTGATATGGTCTCATCTCAAAATAAGCATTTATACGTAAGCATAATTATAGGTACCGCTGTTGATGTTTAAATCTCAAATTCTGAATTTGTATGCAATTAAAGATATCGGGTTGTCAATGATGTTCACTTCCCTATAATCCATTATGATAGTACTGCAATGTATGTGATTATGAAATTTCATATAAACGTGGCTTTATTGCATATGAGATACGATGAATTTTGTCACGTTTCGCCAATCGACGCTGCTCGATGTCGGTTAGTTATTTTGTCAAATCTTTTATGCGGTAAGAAAGTGCTTGAGTTTACGCATGATTTATTACGAGAGAAACTTCCTCTATACTGCTTGTTTGCAAAAGACTTGTATGTTTAGAAAGTAGAACATGAAATGACAAAATTTGTTCTACTGTTCTAATCATCATTCATCTACACAATGTGAAAAGAATCGAAAAATATAACTTGACTTAAGTTTTCCTACATCCTATTATAACATAACCTACTTGGGGGTATTTATGTTTGATGGTTTAATTGAATGTATGCAAATTAAGTTAATGTTGTTCCGGGTCACGGGAACTAAATGTTACGCTACGATGAAATGGGCTATTCATCAAGTCAACTTTGAAGTGCAATGCGATTAGGGAAATGAACGATGACAAAAATGTTATAAATAAAATAAGTAATTTGCACCCTAATCGCCACTATTGTTATATTTTAGCTTTTACTCTCTGCTTTGTAATAGGAATATGAAATTTGCAAAAATTATTTTTTGTTGATTGCCTAATCTGCTGAAATGTTATAGTAATCGCAAGCCTAGTGGAATGGGCAAAGAAGATATTGAATGTAAGACCAAATGTTTAATAAAAGAAATTCCTGGGCGAGAGTTAATACTAAGCCCTCTTACCTAAACTACTTGAAGAATATACTATACTTGCTTAACAAACTCATAAAAAGAACAGATAACCCTACCTCCTATATGAAAAGTAAATTTATACCGCAATGTAAAGTCCCACTTGAGAAGAACTTCCTCCCTCACTTTAATCACTATCATAGGGGGTTAAGTCAGTTATCGTTACTCGTGCGTCGGTTGTATTTTCGTGCACTCAATTACAATCCTGATCACTTCGTCCTTAATCTACTATTACTTCAGGTATCGTTATCATTCAGCTACTCACTCTTGCATCTCTTCAATGTTACTGCGTATTAAACACACTTACAATTCTACGAATCGTACTTACTCCAAATCATCACAGTACAGAATTACACTTCTATGACACTTACTATAATCATCACAATAGTATTATTGTTACAAAATTAGACTTGTAAACTGTCACTATGGACGCTTTTGAACTTTGCGCATTAATTTTTGAAGTTTTGTGCTAAGTATCATGAGGAAAATTTTCCGGCAAGAAACGGCACATTTCGCATCGTCGGAAAATTGAATCCTGCTATAAAATTCGAGTCACTCCCGTAGAAATCTGTCTGAATTTACAGAAAACTCGTACAATTGAATTGCGCAGATGGGTTCTCAGCCAAAGTTCACACTTCGAATAATGAAGCTAATGTTGGGGCTTGTGCATACTAAGAGTAAACCATATTGCAGTTTGCCTGCATCGAATTACATTAAGAGGCGTAGGGGAACAATGACTGGCACTAGATCTTACGTTAATGCACTACTATAGAAATGCAGAGAAACATACTTAGTAAAACAAAAAGAAAAGGAATGTATATATAAGCATGATGGCTTGGTGTTATATTCACTCCTCATTTCTCATTCTATCCTAGTTATTTCTGTTTCGTGACGCATCAATCATCTTAGCATGATTTCGTGACATTTCAAATACTTATATATTAACGCAGGCTCCTTCGGTTTGGCATATTTATTTCTCCAGTATCGTTGATAACCCCTTACCCGCTTACATACGAACCCAAATAAATTGAATTGAACTTTTCGCGAGCATATACAAATGAAATATAAAAATTTTATGTTCTGTATTTCAAGTAGCGGAAATGCTACGTTGTTACGATTCGAAGTTAAAATTATTATGAGCTTCATGAACTAGTGCCATACCTCTCGTATATCGCGCATCAGTGTATCTAATTATATATTTCGAAAAAATAAAAGCTCTTTAATGTAGATGTTGCATAAAATAAGTCAAAAAAAATTACCCTTTCACTGCAAAATTGACAGACACACATCGTTTAATCAAAAGCAGAAAATACTTTTACTAAATATTGTCATTCGTATAAAGAAAATCAAAAAGAGCAATAGGCACAGCATTTCTCACAATAAATTAAATCATATGGTTCTACTCTTACTATATCAATATGTCAAATAAATCAGTAATAGTAGAACTTCAAAAGATACAGCAAGGGAAAAAATGTAGCAAAAACTGGGAAAACAAGTATCAAGCTACCGACATTATAAAAGAGACGAGAAAGATATGTATCGAATGACTTCGACTGCAAATCCTCTATATATTCCATAGAAGATTCAGTAACTGTGGAAGAGTGGATCTGAGACGAGTAACGTCGGTTATCATTTTGCCCACGTTGGCTTTCACTTTCCCTTGTTTCAAGAATTTTTTCTTTCGCCGATGCTTCACTAAAAGCCTTCTGACGTATGACTTCGGCATCCACAACACATCTTTCGGAGATTTCACTAAAGTGGAAAAAACTCCATAAAAAGAACAACAAAAAGCTAATGATCCAAGGCGCTAAAACTTCCCATGGAGGAGAGAGATTCCTGAATCTTGAAATACCGTACTTACAAACAAGCAGAGTTTCTACTGTTAAAATTCCCCCAAAAAGAAAGGCGTTGTGTCCTATGCGTTTTGAATGGCCTTCAACGTATTCATAGTGCTCCGCTGTGGTCGGCAACGCCAGTAGACAAACAATAATACAACGAGCAACATTAAGTGGATGGGTTGCTCGCGCATCCAAGACATACATTAGAAAAAATGCATTCAGCTCCATAACATTTGCAGCAATTAGCATCACCAAGGAGTGGAGCAATCGCATTGGGTTCTGAAAAAATTTCCAGTGATAGTTTGTCCACGTAAAAGGAAAAAATCTGTAAAGAGTTCGACGCGCTAATGATGAACTTTTGACCCAATCAAATTGACGAGATTTAAATAAACGTAAGAACCACGATCCAACTATCATGCCTATCATATTTGAAAATAAAACATCCAACACTATCGAATCCCACCAACACTCCCGCATTTCGGGTATCAGCCACTGAAAAGATAATTCAAAAATTTCAAATGAAATAGAAAACACCATGCAAAATGCCCAATTGCGAAACATACACATTTTCAGAAACCATCCTATAACATGACAAGTAAACCATGGCGTTTTCAGTTGACGAATAATCGTTCTCGTATTTATGGAACAGTCAATTTCCAACGTTCCAGCAAACACATCGCCACTGGAAGAAGAATGTGTTACAGATGATATATTACGGAATAGCGTACGTAACAATAGCCGTCCATCGTCAGGAGGAAGAACGAACAGAAATACAACAAAGAGTAAATGTAACAATCCAATAGCATGAACTACCCTCCAAATTCCTGGATGAGGCCTGACTAACAGGCCATCCCTTGTCTGGAGAAAGCAGTAACCCGCAACCATAACTACGATTCCCAGTAGGGCAATACGGATTGAGGAAACGAATTGCTCCAATTTTTCAGTGGCTATACTGTCGCTTCGAAGAATTGAATCATCAAAAGTTAAAGGAATATTGTGAGAGTTCATATCATTAAAAGCAAGACTTCCCCCATCACTAGTTTGTTCAGTAAAACTGGAACCCGAAATGTCGCTGAATTGCATGTCTGTGTCTGTTTCTATATTCTTGCATTGCAAACTATTGCTTTGCTTCTCAATCACAACGGTTCCGTTAAAGTTACGACAGGAATTCAAATAAGCCAAAAAAAGAAGGATACAACTGAGAAAGAGGGAGCAAAACAACTGGCGGGGTTTTTCACGAAATTGATAATCCTTGTGAGCTCTGAAAAGCTCATTATACGAAGTGACATAATTTCGATAGAGATTGTCGGGGGAGGAAACAGACTTTACAGCGTCCTCAGTGTCCAAATTCGAAGCAGCCATCATTCCTTTCAGAATTGAGTTGTAGAATAATTTGCAAAGGCGCACCAGCTAGCACATCGCACAAGGGGTCGATTCTGGGAGACTTGCCATGAAGTATAGTTGATACGATCCAAATATGGATAATTTTCACGCGGATACAAGTATTGTCATTTCTATAACTACAAACTGTACCCTTATTGAGAAAGGTGTTCGAAGAACCAAAAGAAGCAGCAAAATGGAAGCAGACGGAAGCGAATGTACCATCGCATGAAAGATCATTCGATTGAAGAGTCGTAATGTGTCTTCGATAGAAGGGAGTGCGCGCGTTAGATGGTTAGTTCAATAATCAGTGTAAGTAAACTGCCGAGAGCCAAACAGTGAGTAATGCGAGTATTTTCCCAACGTTTGTAATGTTCACAATCCCGCATCGCATTGTGATTATAAGCATTTATCAATAGAGCTGACTCTTTAAGATAGGAGACTAGTGAGATGTATTAATCTAGTTGAATTTTTAGTAAATATTTATATTTCTCTTAGCTGGAATAATTCGTTTCATTTAGTAATATCAAGTTGCGAAGTTTAGCTACTGTTAGACTCGCCCTTCGCGAGAAGGTTATGCCGCAGTTTCGACCGTTGCTTCGTTTCGAAACTGCTACTGCTTCTGTGGCTACACCTTTGGATTGTTTTTTGAATGGCCTTGCAGTTGTTTTGGATTTAACTCAGCTAGACTCAGATCGTTGATGAGTATCATTCGTAATTTGTAACGCTTTGGGTAATTGCTTTTCTTGCTTGAGAATGCGAACTCGAATTCCTTTTCATCAGTGTGTGGTGGTAGGAGTGTTAAGTGTTGCTGTTTGTTTAAACTCTTTTCGTCCTATATTCGAAGAATTGCGTAGAAACGAACAGATTGCAAAATCTACCGCGACACCCTCTGCTCGGGATAAAGAAATTGATAATTCTTGTGTAATTACTGGCGAATATAAAAAGCAGTAAGTAATACCAGCATCAGCATACTCTTGCTCTACAAATGTAACTCGTACCTCGTTGGATTTTCATGGCAGGAGTGAAAGAAATGAGCCGTGGATATTTTAATTCGTTCTGTTTATCCAGTAGTGTGGGAGCACCCCAAAATATGCTTTTGTGTACATAGTGAGTGTTTACAAATTGACCCGAATCAACCAACGGCGGTATAGCACTACCTCTTCGATTTTTTCCCTTAAAGATGTCATTAATTTTGTTACTTTCTTATTTAAAAAGCACTCATTGACTTGTTATCTAAGTTGTGTTGTTACGAGAGTCATTTATAACAAAATGCAACTTTTATTCTCGATCTGTAGCAAATTTTATAATAAAGAATGCATACGACTCAAGCGAGACTCACGCTCGTCATTAGAATTCCACCCAAATCTTATGTTTAGTCTTGTCAAGTCTTACAAGTATATATTCGATTCATGGATTTTTCTACTTTCATTTCTAACTGTTTGCGACAATAGAGGTTTTTATTAAGGAATGCTTCGCTTTTCGTACTTTTGTTTTTCTCGATCAAAGAATGTTTGGTGTTACTCTACTATTGTTTTCAGGTAAAAAGACAAAATTTTCCACTGAGAGCGTGTGCCTGTGCCCTTTCCGCATATCTTCATTTCTTTCTTTCATGGAAGATTGAGAAAAACATTGGCGATGCTAGCTATTTCATTGCTTATACAGGTGATGTACGAAAACAATTTGCTAGTAAAAAAAAGATACAATGGAGTATTTTTACTATTCACCGAAAGTATCTAATTTTAGGGATTGTAATTTTGTTAGTTGTTATTAGACCTGTTTTTTTACTTTCAAAGGTATCATCGCATCTGGAAACTTGAACTTCCCCCTTGATTGCTCAACGTCGCGGACGTTGAAGTATTTTTTCCTTGTGTTGACATTGTTCGAATTTTCCTTTTAACGCTGCTTCCCTCATGAAAGCATTATAGTTTTACTGTATAATGTAAATCCGCAAAGCTTCAAAATGTTTTGAAAATGGATTTTAGGTATTTGGACCTTTGTATCAAGAACCAATTTATATGTTTTCAAGAATGTAAACGATACGCCTTGTGGAATAAAAGAAAAATTTGTGACTTGATCTAATGATCTCTCAGCTAAGCTAGTGTCGGAACATGTTTTGAATGGTAAAATGAGATTTTTTTCTTGTTAAAAAGGACGTGACTGCCCGTGATAACAATTTATTATTGTATAAGGAAATGACATTTCAGAAAATGTAGCTGCTCGAATGTAGCAAGAATGATTAGCTCACTGGAATCGAAATTAAAAAATTTCGTACCTGGGCATCATACATTTTCAAATTGTAATTTCAATAGCATGCTATTTGCTATTCACTAAAAATATTCTGCAGCTACAATATCTTTTTCTACAAGTCGAAAGGTGGTGGTTTATTTTTGTATTTTCATATTTTCTGTATGCATTCTTTTTGCGGATTTCTACTTAACTTCTAACGTTCAAATAACTTTGTGGTACATGATTTTATATGTCTTTCTTGTCTCATCTAACGTGATGCTGTAGTACCCTTAGTACCCTTCATCTCTGTCAGAACAATAATTGTCTGCTGTTTCTCTCCAACCCGCAACTTTTTGCGATGCTTACCCACTTAGCAGAAATTTGTTACGGAAGGCTTATTACACTTACTTTACGTATATTCCAAGTAATTTGCACTGCTTTTTCCAATGCATTGTTATTTTCATCATTCAATATCACTGAACTTCTTTTATGCCACAATATCAGCACCCTCGTTTTTGTAGAGTGGCATCAGTAGTAAAACATTGTTTGGATACTTATAGAGTCGGATCATTCTACAAGCTTCTCCATTTGCACTCCCTATCGTTTTAGCACACCCGCATAGAAGTATGTTGAAGTTTTTTTGAATGCGCGAACAATAACTTTTTGAATTGAAAAAACCAGTAGAATGATTTTTTTGAGCTATTATTGCCGCAACTCTTGCTTTTCTCATGCTTTTGCATTTTTGTAGCGAAAATGTGACATGCCATGCTTGCTGGTTATCTGCTCATATTTAAAATATCAAACCATATCTTTGTTACTTTTGGCATGTTGCTGGACCAATAGCTATTTAAAGAAAACTTTTTATTTTAATTCTGATACAGTAAAAGTTATATTGGTATCTTCCTATTGAATTTCAAAAAAGATATCTTATCTACTTTTTAATCAATTTTGTCCAAATAGAACTGGCTCTATTACATTCGTTTTGCTCATCTATCGAATCAAAAAAGTGCTGGCTCAAATGCTGGCTTGCTTTTTATGTAAAATTTAACGGTAAATTAAGTATTTGTTCAGCCTAGTACAGTATTTGAAACGCCTATAGAAAGTAAAAATTTTGTTGTATAAATTGGGAAGCTTCAAAACAATTGTGAATTTTTTAGTTTGCATAAATGAACTTGGCGCAGCAATGTCTATTATTGTGAAGTTTTCACGCGAGTGGACTGGTGATAAATAATTATACTCTTCTGTATGCGTGCAGTTTAAAATGCTACATTTTATCACAGAAGTGAATACGAATGTATTTTCTTCAAAGATGAAATGGAATTTTGACAGCGTAGACATGAATTTCTTATAAGAAATTCATCCAATAAATCTTACTGAGCAGGAGAGAAGTTGGGATTGATTTTTTCTATTAGAAAGTAAACCCGGACATACCAAGTAACTTAGAATAAAAGTTGTCATATTTTTAGGTAAATATTTGACATGTTTATGTTGAAGGGAAATAAATGAAACTATTGTATGCTGCATGTGCAACTGTTCATGAAAGATTGTGAATGGCGTACTGCATACGTTATAGCATACGTACTATTCGATTACAGCAATGATGAAACAGAATGAGCATTCAACATCTTGCAAAAAATTCTATGAAATTTGAATTTGTCAAAATAGTAGTAGAGAAGTTATTGACATATTTGACAGCTTTCATTTCGTTCTTTATCCTATGTTGAGAATGTGACTGCGGATTGTAATACTGCTTGAGAAAGAAATTCCAACCAGCCATCAACAGACGTTTAAGTGATCAGTATTTACGCAGAGTTAATTTCTATCTCCTAGTTACTACACATTCGAACCGAATGCTAATTAATTCTTTTTTCCTGTAATACTAGGTCGAATCATATACGCCTTATGTTTATTCAGAAGATAAAGGAAAGTTCTATTTCTGTCAACGAAGAAAACGGCGTTGATAAATACTTTCCATTTTTTGTTACAAAAACATGTAATCTACATAAAGATATATTTACACATCATCTGAGTAGAATATTCACCTCTACGTGTATACCCTATTATTTTCTGTATGACAAAAAATGCATAATTATCTAAAGGACTACTGGTATAATTCGCTTCGAGTAAGCTTTTTCAAATATCCTGTCCGCGTAAAAGGCAACTATTTTGGAAAGCTGTATAAATACCTCCTGCTCATCTTTTCTCAGTACTGCATGTACACTCATTACACAGGTAAGAGGAAAGACTACGTTGCTATGTTTTGATAGGACAGGTTGTAGACAATGAGCAGGTGAATATATCTTCTACTTCCTGTCTTCTGCGACTTTCTATATAATTTAGTGTGCTTTGATCCAGGCAAGTTGACTATACTCTGTTTGTTCGTAATCTCCATGTTAAAGTTTGTGTCTCTGCCTTAACTATAGAGGAAATTATAATTTTTATTCAAGTTACTATCAGTTTTATAAATTAAAAAATATGTTGGCTAGTTTATCAAAAATTTGATGCTTAAAACGCCTATAACGTAGAGCAGACTCAAAAGCGCGTGAAAGCGGTTTTTGTTTACATCTCAATTAAATAGGAATGCTTAAATTCTTCGTATTTTATGGAGCAAGGTTACACTCTACATGAGAAAACATGCAAAATAAACCAATTAATTCGCATCTATAAAAGTTCGCTTTCAATTGTAGCGCACTAACACAATTTCTCCGCAGTTTATGATGTTCCCCGTTATAGCGCGAGGTTTGAAACAATAGTTTACTCCAGTGTAAAATAATGTCTTGCAAGTATGCTTGGCGAAAAGATGTTATCGACACCTATTGAATTGAAATTTATGGCCTTGAAATTTCCAAGCTCTACTCAATGCAAAAAATTCACGGGTCATACTCCTTTTTTGATATAATCAATTCAACAATTAATGTCGAGCATTATTTTGTTTGAAGTGCCTGTTGCGTTTCTACTTTATTAAAAATACATTTAACAAAAATTCCTAAATCATTTTAAAGGATATATGGAAAAACACTTGAAAGTACATTAAAAGCCTGCAAAAATATGATCGGTAGTTCACAATATAATAAGCTTTACTTTTAATAAAAATATGCGGAAGAAACTATTCCAACTTTATCATTATTTAATCCAAGAAAATTTTCTTTAGAAGTACCTATTTTTTAAACTTAGTGACTAAAGTGGCGTATACTACTTCAGTACAAATGTAGCTCAAATATTAGTGGAATTGTTGTATAGAATGTAAATAAATTTTTTATCTGCTTTAAATGTTGGGCTTTGTTCTGTCTTGAAATACAAGTATCAATAAATTATATTTAAACACCATTAAATATTTTTAAAGTTTACCATAAAAGAGCGGTAAAATAAAAAGTTCGGACAGTCACTATGATAAATTCATATTTCCTGTTAATACGGATATGTTTTGCTACTGCACCCTTAGAGTTTTAAATTTCGCTCTGCAAACAAATTATCATTATGTATTTGCTCAATTTTGTTTTATTTCTCAAAATTTCTAGAATAATGGTAGTTTATCCTTTTACTTGACTTTTTTAATATTTTCCTCTTTTTGTAGTATTTGCAAATTTTTCTCTTGTTTTACTTTGTGTTGTCACCTACTTTTTTCTATTCATGTATGAATACATTATTCTTCTAAGCAGTTTAGTGAGGTTGAATGTACCTATTCATTTCTAACATATTTAGTATGAGATTATTCCAAGCTGTTAAAATTTTAGCGAAATTTCAAAAATTAAGGCAAATGTGTATTAGTGACTGTTAGCACACTTTATTATGAATTATGTAGCAAGTTGGATAGTATATTATTAACAAATTAAGCGATAAGTCATCAAAAAATAGCCTTAGTATGATTAGTTGCTTTGTTCAGAAAAAGATATGCTACCGCTTAGATTTTCATTAACTATTAATAGTACCATTATCTAGATGCTATGGAAAATGACTTCGCACAAACTTATAGTGTTGGCTTTACAATTCATGAGGCACAAGGTTTAAGATTGCATAGAGGACAGGCACTTGATCCCTTAGTGGTAGTCAGATGCTGTGGGAAAGAATATCGAACTGAAATAAAGCATGGAAAAATCAATCTGGTCAGTTGGGATGAATCACATACTTGGACGGATATAACGCTAACCGAGCAGGTGACGTAATTAAAAGCTCCAATAATGAAGTATATATATTATAACCAAATGCTCTGCAAATTCATTAAAAGTAAATTTATCATTCTTTTAAAAAGTATTAAGATCCTTTCGATTGCATAACGCATGAGTTATAATTCAAAATATATTTTGAAACGCCATTTTGTTATTGCCTTTAACGTAATATTTAATTTTTTTGTGCCCCACGTTTTAGCAATGGAACTCAAGTTTTATTGAATTTGAGGTACAATCAGCAAATTCATTTTGGCGAAATGATGTGCTTGGGACAGCTACTTTGCAACTAAAACTGGTGCAAAAGCGGACTTCACATTTTGTGAAGCAAGCCATACCACTTGTAAAAAAAAATAAAACCGAGTTTCAGGTAAATTCCTTTTGAACAAAATTGTATTTTGAAAACTGTAAACTACATAGCTTTGGGGATATAAAAGGCAACAATTTTTGTATAAAAAGCATAATTTTCCCTTAACTGAAGCTTACATTTAAAGGCTATTATTATTAAATCTCCATCAAATTAAGAATTTAAGAAGCTTGAATAAAAATTTATAGGTTAATGATATATTTTTGTTTATAGTAAATTGTAATATAACTTTTTTCAAAATTATGATAAAGTACACGACCATGAGTAAAGTTCACATCAAACAGCTACATACAAATGAAAAGGCTTCCATATATATTTAAACGTTTTTACTACAATATTTGACATTTATTTAATGCTTCACCATGATTTAAACGTTTGATACGCGTTATAGGGGCAACTACTGATCTCAGTTTTTGCTTGCAATGAGAACAATTTACCGCCTTGCCTAAGTGATTTAATACCAGAAGAAGAAATAAACAGCACTGAACTGGAGGATCTTCGCACTGCAATTGTTGCTGCATCAGGTTTGCTTTTATTTTGACTATAAAAATATTGAGTTTGCTTTTGTATTGTCAATGCAAAATTACTTTAAATAAGCTCTTTTTTGTTGTTGTTTCATTTTACGTAATTATATTTTTTCAATGTGTAGAGCCATTGCATATTCCTGGAGGAAATAGTGCCTTTCACTTATATGTGAATTTACACAGAATTGAGGATATTTTAGTAAATATCAAAGGTAACATAAACTGCATCATTTACTTAATGTTTACGCTAATTTTGTTGTACATTTTCAATTTAATTGCATGTGAATTAGCTAAGCTAGCGCAAAATATTTTAAACTAAAACTAAGTTTGCTTTTTTCCTGCTAAGGGCTTCGAAATTTATTTGTAACGTGCGAATTTGCCGGATGCCGCTTAAGATCAGTCAGTGAGATTTTCATCATTTTTTGCATTCCAAAAATTTTTAATCATATAGAAAAAGCAACAAAGCTAGAAAAAGCCATTAAATTTTTGGTATATTTTATAAAATTGAAAAATTTTAAGCAAAACAAATTATTTCGATGCAACCATTACATGATTTTAGTAATATTTGTGAAAGTGAAGTAAGTTTATATTTATTATTCTGCTTTAGGCAGAAGCACAAGAATGCGCAGCCCATACATTCAACGAATGTTTCCGAATACCTGTGATTACTCCAATTGTAGAAGACGATATATTAGTCAAACTATGGGAAAAAACTACGCTGAATTCGGATCAATTAATTGCAAATGTAAAAATATAAAAAATGCATTAAAAAGTACAGCAAGATGGAAAATTGATGTCTTGCATCAAATATTTAGAAATGTTTATGTAAATTTACACTAAAGCATTTGCAGCAATATTTTTGTAGTTTAAAAAATTATCAGAAGATAATTTGGCACGAATAAATCTGTAAGGGAAAAATTTATAAAATTAAATTCATGCGCTGTAAGTAAGCCATAACAAAGTAAATCAAGTAAATACTAAAATTATTCATCATTATTCAATGGATTTTAGTGATTAAATAATGTCTGAATCATATATTCTCCTAAACTTTTTCAGGGACAGCTTTCATTTTCAGAGCTTAGAGCCCGTCAGATATTCCCAAGGTTTTTGAATTAGCGTATTTACTACACTGATATATCTACTTTTATATAGTTTTTTTAAATCTACATTTTATAAACTATTTAACCTAAAAGCTATTTTTAAAGTATATCTGTATGGAATCCACTCAAAATACTTTTATTTTAAAATAAATAATTGCATGCAAATATATTGCGCTAAGTGTTATACATTATTGATAATTTGCATGCTGTAATTTTGCAAAAGTTAGTAAAAAGTAAGCAAAATTTTTACGTTAGTATTTATATATTTGTATTAAAAATACTTGATTACATTATTTTGTAAATTTGACTAGCTAAATTTTAACTCTTCTCCTAGTTACCCTGTTTGTGTTCAAAATAATTAAGAAATTTTTACAAGATTACATTTCTGCAATTTTGAAATGTATCTATTAACAATTTACAAAGCTATTGCTTTCATATATGTCACATGTGCAAAATGATTTTTTTCTATAGATGGTACAACTTGTACGGATTTACACAGCAAAAATATGGAAAAATTGAAAGTATTCGGAGTGATATTACATTAGAAAAAAATTATTATATTGGTCGGATTCTGCTTAGTGCTCGAACAGAAAAACTTTCAAAAGTTGGTGGTCTTATTCCCGCCTGTACAATACCCACCCGACTTTATGATGAGCCTGAAAGCAAAACAATTTTATTATTAGCAGATATATATGAAGTACTACAATAATATTTTGACTATACGTCAAAATTGTAGTTTAATGGCTGTGGTATATGCTAAGAATCAGCGTACATTAAACAGTTTTGTCTCTAAAACAATTAGATATTTTTTGTAGTTACTGAAACACTAGTTCAAATAACAAATTTAATATTTTTACATGTTATGTTAAGTTTATTTTTGTTTATAAATCGCTGTTCCCAAGCTTAAAACTATTGCAGCATCAACGTAACTTATTAGCAGGCAATTTTACTTTTTCAGGAAATTTTAAGAAACTGCAAATTTGGTTGCATTTGAAAAAAATCTTTCTATTCTATATTCATTGTATTGAGCAGGTACAAGGATGCAGCTTCAATGAAGTTAAAATAGATATACAATGCGGCCCATACGTAGAGGAAACAGTTTGGATTGAAGGTAGAAAAAAAATTCTTGGTTATAGGAAACTCTAGTTATTTTTCCCACTTATAGGTTTTTTTGTTTTGTATTTTTATAGCGCTATTATTTTTATTTTATTAATTTAGAAAGTTTATGCAAGAAGAGTATTATTATTTTTTTAAAATTATCTGTACTTTTCAGTTAATATCACATAGAAATTTTGTGTTTGTGCACTGAAAATGAACTTATTATAAAAATAAAATTTTTTGGTTGCTCATTTACCACATTTATTTAAAGTTTTATAATTTTATTACGTGCATAATAATTGTTCACTACAAATTTTTCAAAATTACTTTTTCAAAAATTATTTTGGCTGAAAAAGATAGTAAGAATTAATGCTTTCCAAAAGTTTTGAGGATTTTATTTGTATAAGCATATTTTCATGTCAGCTTTAACCTTTTAACAAATGTGTCCTTGTTCATATTTGTTGATGAACAGAAAACTTCTTAAAGCAAATGAAAATATCAAAAGAAGGAGAAGTAATACAAATTTTAAATAGGGCAATAAATACAGCATACAGCATAGCAGATAACAGTTTGAGTAAAGCTTCAGGAGAAAATTGCAATCATCTTTTTAAGCAATCACAAGGAAGACTTGCAGCTATGCGTATTTTGGTAAACTTTATCTGACTCATTTAAAAATATTACACAGTGACTATTTTCATTTTGTCTCTAGTAGCAGCTTAGCTAGATTTTTTAATTACCGTTGTCCATAAAGATGGTAAACAAACAAAAATAAAGTTTGGATTTGCTTATCTCTTTTTAGTGGATGTTGCAATAAATTTTCTGTATTTATTTTGCAAATTATATTCTTTAAATTCCATTCTTATAAAGAGTGTACAGTTTTTTAAAGCCAAAAACAGTCTTAGTAATATGATAAACAGTTTCCAATAAATTGTATTCAATTCAAATTGTGGGAAACCTATTGTAGAATTTTAGCCTAATCACGCTTTTAGAAATTTCAAAATTGGAAGCAGAATACAAATTAGAGCAATTTGCAACGTAAAACATCTGAAACAGCAAGTGCAATTTGTTTTAAGTGTTACTGGTATCACTTTTCTTGTAGATGCCGCAAGATAATACTCAACAATGGGATGTTTTTATCGGCATTCAAGCTCGAAGCAGTCCACTTATTACTTTACCAAATGAAGGAAGGATTGGATATGCCCGACTCAAGTGTGTCAAGGGCTTTGATATGAAAAAAGCTTAAACTATCCATTTTTTATCATTCACTTCAATTTTTAATTTAAAAGTCAATTATTAAAAAATTTTATAGTATTACAAAAAATCTTTTACATTTGAAAATCAAGATTTTTAATAATTCAAAATTTGAAGTTAGCAATGCTTATACTAGGATAGTAGGTGTCATTCAAAATTGAAAAAAATTGTGCGTGACAAAAGAATTGTTTAGCGTTAGCTATAATTTAACGTCATTTTTTGTATAAAATATTTATTTGCCAGATTTTCTACCATTCCAACTTTTTTGGAAAATATCCCGAGGGCACCAATTTGGGTTCCCATGCGCCCCATTGTAGCGGAACCCAATATCTTTAATTCTCAAGTCTCGCTATTAATCCGATTGGAAAAATCAGATACAGAAATTTTATATCGCACTAAGCAAGTCTCTTTGTGAATATAAAAAATAAATTCAATGTTATAGCTGCATTTTTTTATTTACACGTTTTTGTACTTTTGGTGAGATATTTAGTTGTTAAAATAAAAGGAAGTAATATAACAGCGGTGTGATTTTTGTTACTACTTTAATGTCTTAAAACTAAATATAATATTGAACGTAGATTTACTAACAATATGCATTTTGCTTTAGTATATACTTTCACTTTTGTATACCATATTCATGACAATAGGCGGAAGCAATTAATTACTCTTGAGTATGAGTTGAGGTGCTATACTTATGCTGGTAGAAACATAAAATCACCGTATGAAACTGCACCTAATACATCATTAACGGTAAAAAAAAGGCTTTGAAATTTAGAGTTTTCTAAATAAATTAGTGAGTTACATCATTGGGTGTTTTTATCTTGCAATTACTATTCAATTGTGATTAGTTGTCTTTTTCTATTATGGATGTGCGCTTGTTTCCTCTAATAATGTTGCAAACTCAAGGCTTGCTATAAATATGTCCAAACAACTAATCAAAGTGCACTAAACAAAAAGATTATGATTATAATCTTTGAACCTTTTTGGTTTAGTACTTCACACTATTGTGAGGTAAAAAATAAGCAAAGCTTAACAACTATTTTTTATTTTTTAAATTGGTTTTTTTCACCAACACAAAAAAAATCCGCAAAATTAATTTTTATCCATTCAATTTTTGGTAAGCAAGCGTCTAAAATGCTATGACATACAATTTTGCCAGCATGAAATTATATTTAGATTTTTTGCTTGGGGAAGTCAATAGCGGGAAATATATTTAAAGAAAGCTCAAATCCACAATATATGGAATGCCTTCGCGACACAGTATGGCTAAAGGTAGCAGGAAAATTTTTAAGCACTTCCAAAATGCTCTTTTTCTTGCTTTTAAAAAGTTATAATTTTGTTTTATCACAATAAAATTTTACCAAAATAACTTGCTCCTAAGTTACATGAGTAGAAAATAAAAAAGATTACATAAAAATAATGTACAGCTAGTTTTATATTTCTATCAAATAATTTTAATGTATCTTTTTCACATGTTGCCAAGTAAAGCTTTTATTGTTTGTTGCAAATTTATATATTATACGTTTATTTATTTACACAAGGATATTTGTAAATTCAGGCAGATAATTCCACCAACTTACCAATACTGCCTGTAATTGATGTAAAATTACATGAACATTGTCCATGGGGTGCACAACTACTAGGTTATGCTACTTGCCATTGCGATAGACTTCGAATCCATTCCCAAGTAAGTTTAGAAAATTGTTGCTTGTAACTGAGAAGACTGGGTAATACTTATAAAAAAATTAAAAATAGGAAAAAAAAATGTATCGTACTTTATCCTTTCATTTTCTGCTCCTATTTTGTTTGGAACAACGATCATATTGATTGGATATTCCATTGTATTTTCACAACTTGTTAAACTAGAAAGTATTGAAGGCATCTTAGCTGTAGAATCCTTTGCTACCTTCAAATTCTCAAACAAAATAGACATTTCAAGATAGCTGTATTTTAATATGAAAATTTCAAAAAAGCAAAATTTCGCTCCCTGAGGCTTCCATGCTAGAGTATAGATTTCAGGACTATTTCTGCTGAAGTACTGATACATAATGAAAAAATGCCTCAATTTCATTTCCACTAGCATTTTAGAATTATTTTTCGTGACTACTAACATTTTGGATCGATTTTTTGGCAAAGCAGCAGTTCAATTGGATCTACACTTGCTTATTTTTTTTAGCAAGGGAAATTTGCAACTAAGGCAAGTCCCTCTTGGATTCGCTTAAAAAGTAGCACCAAGGAATTCTTTCAGACAGGAGACGTTCTTGTATACTTTGAATTGGTAAAAAAAAAACACGCAGAATCATGTCCACCTACGCCAATGCATCCCGAAGTGCGTTTTTGCAACCTTTCCGTCGCATGCCTAGGTCTAAGAAGTTTGATTAAGCCATGGAAGTGTGAGCTTCATACATTTTATAGCAATACGGTCTCTTAGTTAAAACTGACAGCTGCTATGTTGTGATAAAGACGTATTGAGCATTATTCATCAATACAAAAGCTTTAAGTAGAGCTGCTTTCAAAAGAGTTTCAGATTATTCTACATACACCGCAAATGTGGAATTTTATGTAGAGTAGATGCCTCCTAAAGTAACACGGATTCTTAATGCTACTTTGCAAGGTGTAGACTTGTATATTTGAAATTAACTTTTTCTTGTCGCTTCAGATGCTCAATGGAACCCCGTTGAAACTCTACTGCATTTTGGGGCTAAAGAAAAAATGCTATTGAAGGAAGTTCGGCGCCCGATAGTGCTTTGCTGTGCTCCATCTTATGGCTCAGTGGGAAATAAAAAGAGTTACATAACACTGCCTTATGCCCCCACGGTTCCTTTTGATCCACTTGTAATAAACTATGCTTCCTACTTTGTTCATAAACTATTTCCATAATCTGTAATCCACATCAATTCAAACAGCTAAACAATTTTAACCAAATACATTTGCAAAGTTGGGTAAAGAATGTGACCACATTCCAGGGATTAAACTAGTAACAGAAATTTTGCACGACATAATTACTTTATAAAACCTTTCAGAAATGATTTTTATGCATTTCGTTGTAATGATTGTTGTTTATTACATGTAAATTCATAACAATGAAAATATTGGTTAAGGTTACCAACAAGAAATGGAAGGCTGCTGATGCATTTAATTTCGACATGAACATTGTGGAGAGCGTGGATATTTATTTACCGGTTGATCCTTTGTATGATCCAAAGCTTTCAATCTCCGTAAGTTTGTGTAAGCAATAATTTTGTCTTTTTCTTTTTTCTCAAAAAGTAGCGAGTAGAAAAGTTTTTATAAGTAGGTCCGGTACGGTAGCATTGATTCTCCATCCATTTTTCTCATAAATTTTTAACTATATATCGTTATTCCTCACTGCAACATCTCATCTCTGCCATCGCAAGTTCCAGCAAAGCTAGTACTGCAATCTGCATAAGAATACCCAGTATATTCATCAATAGGTATACGACAGGAAAATACGTCGAAGTAATCTGGTGGGGACCGTCGACATACCACTTGCCACCTACCTGCCCTGGGTTGCGAATACAAGTCAAGCTCTAGCTTGCTTGAAAGCTAGCGCAGATTACATGGACACCTTTGACCTCAATCTCATGAGTAAACTTTATTAATGCTTTTAAACAGAAATGAAAAAAACAAACATAGACGAGAGTAATCAGCAAACAATTATTTAATCTTTTGTGACTGTTCCTTAGGTAATGTAATGCTTCATAGATGGGGAAAAGGAAAAGAAGACTTGCAATATAGCCCTCTCTTTCATTCTGCAAATGATGAAGAGCAAATGAATGAAAACTATGAGCAAAAAGTATGTCTCCGTGCTTTTACTTGTAGGTGTGTGCACCCTGGACAAGATTTTTATTTAAAAATTGCAGAAAGTCCAAAACAACCCAAAATATACTGTGCTTGAAGAACCATCAATAAAAAATTTGCAGATTTTCCAAATATTGCTCAATACTTTTATTGTTCAAAAATGTGGTTACATTTAGCATGGCTTTAGTAATACTCTTCAACAAATATTTCATAAGAATCATAGCAAAAGGAAGTGTAACGAATTGAAAAAAAATTTACGACTGGGATGCAATGAAAAATAATTGGAATACCAAATAATTTGAGCACCACTTCTGAAGGGAGCTTTGCTTTTAAAGCAAGTTTTGCAAAGCACTGGAATCTCATTTTTTAATTATTCTTTATGTTCCTGCAAAAACAAAATGGTAGATTGGGAGCTACACTCATCTGTAAACTAGGCATATTTAGAAATGCCATAACATTAAATAATATGTAACTGCTGCTACAATTCTTATCACCTTGTAGACTGACTCAGAACTGACAACTATACATAGTGAAATTGCTTTTTTAGCGTGATATGGAGTATTTTTGCAATATATTACTAGGATTTAACAAATGGATATATACAAACGGATGCCCTCCCATATTTTTTAGCTCAAAGTTATTCGTCAATCCACATTGAACATAGGATCAATTTAAAT
The DNA here is from genome assembly GCA_015476325.1 of Cardiosporidium cionae. Taxonomy (NCBI): domain Eukaryota; phylum Apicomplexa; class Aconoidasida; order Nephromycida; genus Cardiosporidium; species Cardiosporidium cionae. The sequence goes on from JADAQX010000025.1 coordinate 31,265, forward strand.
ATGTTTGGCATGAATGTTTTTATTCCATCGAGGTTTGTTCTAGAAAAGCTACAAGCAGAATAGTTTGGAAAATAAGCATGTAACCTAACAAAGCTAACTGTAGGTCTTTTTATTTTGGTTGCAGCTAGAACCAATAAATAATACCAAATATAAAGATTTATGCAATGTTTAGATGTGCTGTGGTTGCTGTAACATATTTCTTCCAATTATAAAAAGGAGGCGCATGGTTTATATTACTATAGGTATACGTTATATACTGAAGGTGAACGTTACACTGAACATCAAGTCCGCAAAGCATTCTTTCGCTCATCAATTGAAGGGATCCTTGAAGAATTTCTCGAAGATGTCCCCCTACCATCACAAAAGTTAAAAAATACTTTTTTTACAAAAGAACTTGTGACGGGTCGTTTGAGATGTCTGATTTGGTTGAAACATCAAGGTATTAATTTGCATGTGCATCCAAAATTTTATTAAAGATTAAATGCTAAGAATTCAAGATTCAAGTATTAACGACTTTTTTTATGAGATTACGTGGCAGTAATAACAAAAAAAGTAGATTAGTAATTTTTTGTGCACCAAATAGTAACATGCAAACTTTTGAAAATAATTCAATGTAGTAAAGAATGTTCCTTAGTAAAAAAACTATTGGGTTTTTCAGCCTTTTTAAACTTATATTTATGGTGCCAATACTTCTGTCTGTGCTGTATAGATACATTACCCAAATCCTTGGATCCAAGTCTATTTAAGATAGCACAAACCGCTGAAGCACTGAGAAGTAAATTCCGCGGACCTGGTGCATTTCCTAAAATGATTAAGCTTCGCATTTATGTTATTCGAGCGATTAATCTTTTATTTGAAAGTATTTTTGGTGCTTGTAATCCGTATTTAGTATTTAACGTTGGCGAGAGACAGGTGAGAAGTACTATTTCCATTTTGCAATTGTAGCTACACACACTTGCAATTTTTCTGTAGCAAATTTCAAAATTGATTATAGTAACAATCTGGGAAATTTCCCTAATGGCTGCTACCATACAAATTGCTAAATTATTTTTGAAAAGCTATTTTTATAGAAGAGAAATGATCGTCAAAGTGTAATTTTCTAGCAACACAGCATCGATGTACCTGCGGCTTGCTACTTTTTTGTTCGCATCAGAAAGTGATATTTGAGAATGCATTACAAATGGTTGAAGCCCGTATTTCTATTGTATCATGCACTGTCATCTAAACTTTTTATTTGTTTGATTAGTTCTATATTTGCTATCACCAACCTTATGTTTATTCCAAGGGTCTCCTCAAAAATAATTGTATACCATACGGAGTCTCATTGAGATAAAGCAAATAATAGTTCTAGCTTTTTTTACAGGAAGCCACGCGTGGTTCCATGAGACAGCAAACACATAATCCTGAGTTCTTCCTTTTATTTGAGCGAGATGTCATTTTTCCCGAGCAAAGTCAAGTAACTATTGCTGTATGGAGCAGCCAGGAAATTTATGGCAACAGACGAGAAAGTTTCATTGGTGAAACAGAAATTGACCTGGAAGAAAGGTAAGAATCGCCACGTACCACAATGTGTTCTTTATATAACCTCTGCAACAACTTCATCCATTGTCAGTTGTGGCACCGGAGTTTATGAATGCGTCTGCAGTATTTCTGATTGTTGTAAATAAGTGTTAAAGCTCTAAAAGCAAAAAGGCGTCCATTCCATAAGAAAAATTTCACCCAATATACTTTCTATGGCGCGCTGTAAATTTTGGTGCAAGCAGAATGAGATTTTCTAAACTTGAAAAATGTTATAATTTGCAAAGATTATCTTCATTATTTTTGAGACGAAATTTATTTTCTATGTAAAATTTGCATATTAAAATTTTTGAATGATATTCTAGATGGTTTAGTGAAAAATGGCAATTGATGATGAGAAAGAATCAAATACCAATGGAATATCGAAAATTGAAGAGAGGCGGAGAAGATCAATCACAAGGAACGCTAGAGCTATGGGTAGAGCTAATCGATATAGCGGTTGCCTCTGAGGTTCCCAAATTTGATCTGTTTAAAACTGTTCCAACCGAAATCGAAATCCGGTAAGGGCCTACAAAATTTCTCGATCAAAGTAAAATCAAGCATCCCTCTCTACGTTACTCCATGTCAGAGAAATTTGAGCATAACATTTTTAAAATCAAAACTAAGGCTAATGCTGTGAAATTTTTTATTAATTCTTTCTAATCCGAGAATTGTATATTCCAGAAAGAAGTACAACCCTTCAAAAGTATGTTATCAATCAAATTACAGCATGTTCCCATGTTAATCTCACAAAATTCAAATTGTGTAAATGTTCATTCTAACTCCATAAAAAATGCCTTTAAAATAGATAAATGGATATTAGTTAAAAATTTTACAAACTAGAGGTACTCTCGCTCATTTTAAAACAATAAATTGATAGCACCATTTATAGTTTGAAAGGTCGCGGTTATTCATCAGGTTTAGCAGAAAAAGTGCTCTCAATAAATTTTTGATTTATCCTGTAACGATAATCTCCCGGGGTAGCACTTTACAAGCGAGACATTATGAAAACAATGACGAGTTATTCTGTCTGCTCCATATGCATTTCATGGGCTCTTTTATATTGCACCCATCACTTCTTGAGTAATAAATTAAATTTCACATATATTTTTTAAAAGCCTCCTGGTACTACTTGGTATGAAAGCACAGTATCTAGACAAATGTAAACTATTTGCTTTTTTGTAGTTTAATTATATGGGCTGCACGAGGACTTCCTCTCAGCGGCTCTGAGAAAGTTTTGGATCCTCTTATACGATGTACGCTCGATTGTGTAAACTATGCTGGACCCTTCCCAATTACGCAACAGACAGATGTGCATTACAACGCCACAATGGGTAATTCAACTTTTAATTGGAGAATGGTATACCCTAGGATTCGTTCTCCTGTTGGTTCATGCCTATTGCAAATCGCATGCTATGATTTTCAGAAAATTGGGGTTCCACGTTTTGTTGGAGAGGTCTGTTCTTTTCCCTAGCTGAGCGCACATACTTTTCCTTCTGTAATTCAAAGTAAAAGCAACGTGAGGAAGTAGGAAAAGAAATGCTTGTTTTCGCACGTTGGGAACATTTCATTATTCATTAGGACGTGATGGATTCATGCCAAATGGCCTTACGTAATGGTTTTGGTTAGGTAAACTTGGAGTTACGAAAATACGTGAAAAATGTCGCTACAACGCTATCTCGTCTTGAAGTTGACTCCGAATTAAAACTAGTGAATACAGCCATTGATGAAAGCTCATCTCGAGGGTTTATTCAAGTGACAGCACAATTTTTAGCCCAATCGGAGGCCACTGGAAAGCCGGTACCTTTTATTTATTAAAATGAATATATGTCACAAAACGTTTTCATTTAATACGAGTTTTCATTTGTTTGCTTGTATATAATTGTGGGCCTGCTATTACCCTTCTCTGTTGGCAATATTGAGTTGACTTGCAGTGCAAAAGTACACAATCTCCATACTTTTTTTTTTAGGCTGCATTAGGTCGAGGTGAACCGAATGTGGACCCTCGGCTTCTTATACCACAAGAAGGACGCAGATGGGAAGATTTCCTTGTGTCTGCTGGAATTCGAACAGATTTTCGCCCCATCTGGTTTTGGGTAAGATGCAGATATGATGGCATGCTCGTCACTGAGAGAGCTGTATGCAGCAAGCGGTAAAATTTTCATTAAATGCAACGTATTTTCCTTGAAGCCTCTTTTTGGAAAGTTGATATTAATCAAATAGAAACTTTTTTGAAGTGAAATTTTATTTCTGAGGTAATCTTTTATCAAGCCATTCAGCTGTCGTGGGAGTCGTCATTTAACCTAGAATTACTACCTAAGAGCCGAAGATTGATTATTTTTCATGCCATTTGCGCGCTACAGGTTCGGGTTGTAGTTACAGTTTTCCTTGTTTTATGGGCGCTTGTTATACTATTCCTTTATCCCGCGTTGCTTCTCCGCTAGGTAGCGCTTATTTAATATTTTACTCGTGCTGACATAATTCGATGGGAATGTACATTTTCAAACTTGGAAGATTCGGTGGTACATGTGAGAGTGAAAAGACAGGTCTGTATTCTTTAAAGAAGTGGCGACATAAGCAATAAAGACCTAATACCGTCTAAACAAAATTTTTGCGGGTTTCTTGTACAAGCCGAGAGAGGGAATTTCTGCATGAAAAGCATTGTTCTAGCCAAGGAAGATTGCTACGATGAATTTCGATGACTCATCAAAGAACTCATCAACTATGAGAAAAAGCGCTTGGTCCTCTGCTCTAGACATTTGAAATTTTTGTAATGTATTCGAAAAGTTAGAAAAAGGTTAGAGATAGAGAGCAAACACAATGTGGTGCAACAAGAGTGAACTGGATGGTTTATAGTACTTAAAATAAATACATTAGCTAATTGAGTATTTCTAAACGACTTGAATGCTTTCGTTTGCTTAAATTATAGCCACGATAATGAAAAATATATGCTTTGATGGGATGCCAATGCTCTGAAGCACTCTGGACCTTTTTAAATAGTTGGTAACGCATTATGCCATCTATTTTCAGTGATAGCAAGGGCACGAATGAAAACTTTCATTTGAAAGCAAGTGCTCATACAGTTAATTAGATATATTGTAACAAATGGAATTGTAGCGTAAGCGGATAGTAAATGAGTAATGTCTAATTATGTTAATTAATGCTAGGTTAAGTAATTGATGCTAGGTTACGTAATTAAGGTTTAGGTTAAGTAATTATACCGTGAGTAAGTAGTGTAGGAATGAAGGCGAGCTAATGAAATGATATATGTTAGGAATAAGTTAAACTATGCGGAAAGTAGTTACGGAATAGTCCGGGTAGTAGTGGAAAGTAAGGTACGAGTTGACTAGGTTTGCATTTGAATGCGCACAAATACAACTGACGTTGACGAGCAACGAAGAACATTGACAACTAACATACTCGTAGAAGTAAACGCAGAGTCGGAGCTAAAAGGAGAGGTAGTAAGATCAGTCTTTTTATTCTAGTCTTTTCTACTGACAAATTTCTATACGCAATTAGGCAAGAAGATATATTTTATTCTAACTATTATAGTCTAACTTATTTTAGCATGTTTAATCTTTCAATATTCCCTCGATTAAATGTTACCCAACATTTATAGTTTGCATGTTCTTAAATTCCTTCATTGCTGCCTGAAATTGTTTGGCACATAATCCGTTCAATTGTTTAGTTATTGTCGCACGTAAAATTCAACTCCCATCTACACTGAAGAGCTTATCTCTTACATTCGCCCATTATTGATCAACAGAGATAACTCAAAATATCTCAATCGTAACAACCTCTACTATTTTTCAGTTTTTGATTTAAATTTCTTAGAAAGGGTAGCTTTTCTAACATTTTTAATTGCTTATTTCAGAACAGACAAAATAAGCAATTTTTATTTTTTCTTAAATTATTGGTTACTTTAATTTGTTTTGGTGATTTAAAACTTTCTTTTTACAAATGCTAACAGAAAAGTCTCATGAAAAAAAAATACAATTTGTATTTCTTATTTAATGAAACAATTTTTTAATAACTCGCAAGCTCTCTTCAATTTTAACAGCAGTATAATATTAATTTTGAATAAAGGCATATCTTTAAGACAAAACAATACTAGATCATAATGTGTGATAGTTCTTTTGATAAATCATTTTTTGGGATACTTCTATGCACTAGAGATTGTAGGGATAAGTTGTTATCTTGTCAAAACAATAAAACATAAAAATTACATTGTTTAATTAGACATATTCAATATAGATACAACCGCATTTCCATTGTTAATCACAAACTATAAATATTTTTCTGTCAATATTATTGTTTCATTAAGTCTGTATATGTTGTTTTTTGAAACTTTCTGTCATATAAAAAGACAGATAATAAATATATTAGATCAACATTTGATTTCTCTAAAAAACTGTGAGTATTATTTTTAATTAGATCATGTTAATATATTGACAATTTTTATATATTTTATTCAAATGTGGTGACAGCTATAAACTTACTGAAAAAGAACTACATCATGCATTTACAGAATTATTCATGCATTTTAGTATCTTCGATAAACTGTCAGCATTCCACAGAGCTGCTCAAGTGACTTAACTTATGTATCATAGCACAATATTAACCAAGTTCGTCTATCCTAGCAAATATTTTTAGTGCTTTTGCCACTGTTCCATTCACCTTATAAAAGCATATCTTTTTCTTTTTACATGGGGAGGGCAGGATAATTTGTACCTAAAATTATGCATCATATAAAGTATTTATGAAACGGGTATCACAGCATTACATATTCAAAAAAATATGAATTTTATGATCTCAGTAACAAAATAATTAATATATTCTTATTTGAAAATAATTTACAGTAATTAACTCTATGAAAAACAGTTATGAATTAGAGAGTTTATTACATTTTAATAGAAACTTGTATCAATAATTCAAACAAACCTGTTTTGTTTTCCATAATAAAGTTAAACAAATTACCAATAACTATTTGGCTGTCTTCAAATTCTATATTTTTAGATTCATATTTTTCTTCCAACGCTTTCTGAAAAAGTTATAAAGATATAACAAACACAAAGGAGTAGTGGAATAAATGAGGAATATGTAAAACTTTAAGTAAAAAACTAAAAATCTTTCAAAATTATTGAAAAAAGTACTAATCAAATTCAAAATAATACATTACATTTTCCATCTTAATATTTGTATATAATATGTACTATTATTATTATTATTAGATAAGCTGTAATTTTTTTAAATAATGCGTACGTCCAAATTTCTATTGTGTTTTACTTTGTAATATTATAAGCTATTCTATTTCTGGATAGCATTTTAATTAAAAAAAAATGGAAATTAGGATTATTTACTAAATGTGAAAATGATGAAAACTATAGACTACTAAATCTATTTTGCTTTTACACGTTAATTAGATAAGAGTAAAATCAGAACACTCAGCATAGTAAAAAGGCATAGTTAAGGATTACTTTTTTATTTATGACTTGGGTGTCAAATTGCTTAAAGTTTTCAGTGTGAACAACATCTTGAAGTTAATTCTTTATTGTCTACAACGTTGCAAATTTTATATTTCTAGTTTAGATCAATCCTTACATCAAGCAATATTTCTCATTGCATAAGTTAAATTTTTTTACTGACAACTGCCAAAAGTATGTTTTTGGATTAAATACTAAATTCTATCTGCGCATATCATATTTTTAATATGTAGAATACCAAAGTTTCTTGCAGATCTTTCTTGCTTTCGCCATCTTCCGCTCCTGTACTTGGTAGAATGTCTTGTTGGCTTTGCAATAATGGGTGTATTTCTGTGCATATTTTCAAAAAGCAATTTGAGACTTTTCACCCAATATATTTTAAATGTAACAATGTTGACTGCATAAACTATTTTACAGAATGTTTCTAACTTAATTAAATTGACTCAAGAAAAGAACTTGCCATTAATCTGCGTTATTTCAAATGAGTTAACATTTGAAGAAAATTTACAAGCATTTTTCACTCGATCTTCATATTTTAAGGATATATTCAATCGATTAAAAAGACTGAAAATACAGTATATAAGCAAAAACAAGCACAATAAGTTAACAGAGAAGGTCAATTTTCTAAATTCTAAAAAAAGCAAAAGAAATAATTGAGCTTCAACATTAAAGAAGAAATATAATGCAGGTGAAAAAATTAAAGCATACATCATTTTATCAGTTTGCGGCAGAAAATATCACGTTTTAAGGACCATAGGAAAAATGTCATTTATTGTCGTCTTTACTCATATTTTACCTTAAGAAATAAATACATATAAACCATGCATCCTTTTAATAATTACTTCAATAAAGAGATGGAGAACTTTTTTAGCACATTTACATATACAATTTGAACTGCTCGCCTTGCCATGCATATTTATATTTTTACGTTGGGATTGTTAATTCTTTGAAATGTACTGCCATTTTATCATGCTTGTATAATTCTTCTTGAACAACCTTGTATGTATTTTAGGTAGAACTCTGAGCGTTTAGAAAAAAAAAATTATGAAGCTATTGTTAAAATTAAAGCTAATAACTTCAAATAATAATTAACTTTTCATTGAAATCAAAAAGTAAATGCAAAAAGCATTTATTTCGAGTGCAACATTTACAATGCTTTCTACGCTCTTATCGATTGAAAAATCCACTGTCTGTTAAATCACTTTGCTACAGCCTCTAGCGCTCACAGACTCAAAAGTTTATGTTGGAGAGCGTTCAAACGCATGAAGGATTCCAATAACATTGTCTTAAATTAGACAGGATGCAACCTGCTAAAAATGCATTTCTACCAGCTCTACGCAAACACAAGGCAAGGATTGAGCGGAGATGCTACAGATACTCTGCTGGTTTTCCAAAAAGATTGCATCACACAAAATGAAAAGTATTTCAGCTCTGGGAATATCTTAATTGAGACATTAGAAATTATTTATTTTTCAATGGCTAAAGCAGGTAATGATTAAAGGCATTTGCTTGAGGCAACAATTATGAAATATTTCGAGCCGTAGAGGAATAGATGAAACATTACCAAATTTTAATTTCGCCAATTGGATAGCTGGTAGTTCAGTATTTCAATTTTTTTATGGTGTTATAATTAGCGGTAGACAAGAATGGAAGAATACGATAAAGAAATTTAATCCTTAAAGAGAAAAAACTGTTGTTGCCCTTGGCGTAATTTTTAAGATGTACGGGAGAAGGAGGGTTCAAATTTTCGACCTTTTCATTGGCGAAATAACTCATAGCCGCTGCTCGTAAAAACTATCAATTATGTACAAATTTGATCACTGCGGACCCCGCAAAATATACATGGCTCCACAGCACCCAAATCAATTAAAATTTTGGTAATTTCCAAATTGTTTAGAAACATGTTTAATTCCCAGTTCCTGATTGAGGTAGTATCGTTTTCTAAAATTCTGTTGTAAACTAGCACCATTTCTATAGTAGCTACACATTTTCTGTAAAGACACTACAATTACTAATGCATATTCGTTCCCAAGTGTACGCACCAATTGACAGACGATTCCGCTTTTTTGTGGCTATGGCACATACGCCGATAGTTTTTTAATTTGATTGGCTATTTTCGGGATTATTGAATACAAATATTATTGCGATGAAAGAGCAAGGAGATCCTAAATTTTTGTACTTTGCTCGCAGGTACAAAATTATTTGTCATAATTCAGATATTTTATACCTAGCGGTGCTATACGTTTACTGGATGCTTACGAGTACATTAACACATGCATTTTCATTGATTGTATGCTCAACAAGGAAGCTTTTTTCTCAATAGATTACGTTGCCTTTTATTAGCTCTTTAGTTATCTTTCTTTTAACACATATGCTTATTACATGCTGTCATATTTTATTCTTTTACATGATGAGTATGTAAAGGAAATGCCACTATTTTTGAATCTGCGCTCTAGGATAAGCGGGAATATTCACTGAGAATACGTGGTGGTATTAAAAATGTAGTTTATCTAATCTAATGTAATGTTTTCCAGCAATTACGGATTGCCCATAAGCTCGAATTTCTCTTTCATCTTACTTGCTTAATCTGTTTGAAAACCAGACAAATATTCGCTAACAAAGGAGTATTCAAGCAATTTGGAGAGAAATTTCACATTCCATACTTAGAAAACAAGCGACAGCATTATATCCAAAAGCGAATATGTCAATGGGTAAATTTACACTCCTACATACATTTTCGTAACCCAAGTACTCTGTCTGTTTTTGTGGAAAAGAAATTATTGAATAGGAATATACAACTCACAATTCGTCACAGAAGGTCGACAATAAAACCGTCAAATTAGTTTTATAGGTTTACTGTACATGAAATTTCAAGTAGTTATGCAAAGGCAATAGTGCCATTTTGGGGACTTTACACTATTTTACCTTTTTTGTATCTTTTTCGATAAAACGAGGAAAACCTTGGCAGAAAGATACTATTGTAAAAAAACTGAGCTGCACCTGTAACAATCATATTATATGTGTAACAATCTTATTATATTATGGCAGTTAAGAACTAATAATACTTTTGTAGTATAAGGATGTGTTGAGTGAATCTTATAGCGACTTGTATTTGAATGCATGCAGATATAATCGACATACGATTTGCGTCAATTATTTTCCCTAGCATTTCGACAAAACTGGTAGAGGTAGGACGAGACCTAGATGTGGGGAGAAAAATAATGTACACTAACGAGGATGAGGGGGGATATTTTATTCTTATTATTTTAGTTCTTTCTTTTGCTTCGTTTCTTTTTTTTTATGATTGATATTTTTTCCTGTTCGTAAGTGTGAAGGATATTTTTTGTTTGATATTTTCGTTTATGGAAATAAGGTAGTGAACTTATTCTTTGTAGAAGATGATAAGTTATCCTTTTGAAATAGTTAACTAAAACAACCTGCACCTAAATACACTTAGTTCATCTGTATTAAATAAACCCCATTCTCCAGTTTCGTTACACAAGCGAGGAAGGAAGGTTACGAGAGTCTATTGTTTCGAGAGTGCAAGTAGGATTCAAACCTAAAGAAGGAATTCTCTTCATCCCAACTAATTTTGGATATTCACGTATAAATACGAAATAGTACTACCTACTTTATCTACCCTATACTTTATCTACACTATTCATTATTCCACTATTCTGGCCGGGATCGAACTCGATCGGCCAAGAGCAATAGCTCGTTTACAGCACCTGTCATATTTTCTATTCTCTGAGAAATAGGAAATGCGAAGGAAATTTTTTTAATAATCAAGGACAGTTTAAGAAAAGCAGTATAGTATTAACTTTTCTCTTCAAGTTGAAAATAATGTTCTTCAAAAATAAGCTAGAGTGCAAAGGCAGTAAAAAAAATGTCCTCAGCTACACTCACCTTATATGCCCTAGTATTGTTGAACCTTTTACTTGATTAGTTTATAGATTTAACAAGAAAAAATGCTTGTTCGGCTTACTTAATAGTAGGATTATGAATTCAACCTACTATTAACTACCATCAATTCAGGGGATCATACAGTAGTAATAAACAACGTTTATTTCGATTTTCGGAGAATAAGCTCATTCAATTTTCCTTTCCATTTAAAAAAATGGGTCCATCCAGAAGACATGTCAATCTGCAGAATGCGTACCATTTCTGCTTCGGTTAAAAAACCATCTTCGCCGGTGCGATTTTGCCTACGTAAACAAAGCTGTGCTGCAATCTCTCTTGCTTGTCGAGGGAGGATAATATGCCGGTAAATGTAGTGGTCATCCTCATACTTAGGGGAATAGTAAATCGTTCCAAAGGTGGTAACTTTACTGGGATATTCCGAAATTTCAGTGTTTAAAAACGAGTCATTAAAGCCCACTGGTAGAGTGGAACTAGTGACGAATGACGTGGATACCAGCTGCTTTTTACCCTCGCGCATCTTATAACGATTGTGTAACATTTAAGAGGGGATGCGGACGCAAATCAAGAGAGTAAGTAGAAAAGTAGATGGCACATTGCCAGCACCAATAAAGGGTTTGTTCGAATCTCACACTAACAACTCATAGTTGATGACAACATTGATGTAACATGGTCAGGTAGCACCTTGGTACAGACAATAAGAACTGTTACGAGCAATGTAATGCAAACAAAAAATACTAGTTTGTTTAAAAATGGAACGAGCATTTTCTAGCAAACAGTTGTAGCATTACAGTGCATAATAAAGAAAAGGATATCATTAGAAAAATAGAGAAGCTAATTTTGCGGAAAGAAAGGGATGCACCGGAAAAATTCTCATTGCATGGGCAAAACATCTAAAACTAAAGTAATGCAACAATAGAAAACCTTTTCCGTTGTTGAATAACAAGAAAAAGGTGTGAAGTAACGGCAATGTGGGGAATAGCGGGATGAGCAACGTAATATGGAAAAAATTAGGAATAGTTATTAACCAGCAAACATATAGCGAAATGTTTCTTTGTTGTAGAGAAATTTCACATATATGGCAAAGTATTCTTGCCAATAAAAATAATCAAAAAATTTCTTGCTGCTTCACTAGTTAATGCACAGCGCAATGGCAATAATATTCACCTGCAAGGCTTGATTTTTCAGATTGGGTAACACTTTAGTAGAGCCGAGTAATTGACAATAAATAATGAGTATAACATAAATAAAAACAGAAGCAGCGAAATGCCTCGAAATGCAGTAGTAATTATTCAAAGGCCAGCTACAAGGCTTGGAAAAGCCAAACTTCCTAACATTCACAGCAAACGATCAGACGCTCGTACAACTTAAGATACTCTTTACAGTAAACGTAATTGCTACGTTTTTAAGTATAAAGGATAATGCTCCATTGCGGTCCTGCCCGAGTAGATAAAGAAAGATAAGACTTGCTCACAAAAAAAGAAAATTTTTGTTTCCAGTTTTCTATTAGAGGGAAAAGACGGCACTACTGAGCTCAAAACAACGGTAGCAAAATACAGCAACATTCTTAATTCCAAGAGGAAAGCACTCCAACCAGACCATTCAGACAGAATGCGTACGATTCTTTGAACCTTTGCTAGCACAGAAACATACTTATACCTAAGAATCTACACCTGTCGGTTGATAAAAGGTGTTAACGCATGAAAAGGGCGCCAACATGTGACCCTGATACGTGAAAGAGAGGGTTTGCGTACAGATTATGCGGAGGGCAACTGGGGAAGCGAAAGTTCAAAGGCTCCGAAATTAATTTCATTCACATTACTACCGTAGTTTGGGTGAATAAGAAGTGGATTGAAAAGATCTGATTGGGGCTAAGAATGAGGATTTAGAGTATGCAGCATTTATTTAAGTTTTCCCACACGAAACCCATGCACTTATCCACAGTGATTACCAACAAGTCATTACGGCCAAGTGGTAAATTAAGTTGATAAAAGAATTTGTTAGTCTAATTACAAGTTATTGTTTCTGCCCAAGATTGCTTAAAACAGTAAAATCACTGCTCGTATATAACTTAAGTGTTTTCCCTGCTTGTTTTAGTAACTTTAAGACTCGCACTTATAATCCATTTCCAGGCGTAACTATATTGCCCCCTCTCCGAATCTTAGCCCCAAAGTATTTCGTTCGTATAATATGGAGATACGGTAGGTGTCTTAATTTTACTTGTAAGGCTTTCCTTTGTTTTTCTGCTTATTAAACTTGTTCTACGCTAAACTAATTTATTACTCACTCGCAGTATTTTCGGCGAAGACTGCAACAAACAGGTTAGGTTAGGTAGGGTGTAGGTATCTCGCACCCGTAACTCCGCATGAGCAGTGCGCGATGCTATTGATAGATCAGACCCAACTGAAGCAGTGGACTCAAAAACCCTTAGAGGAACCGTGCATTTTTGACCAGGTGGTGAAGAAAGAATGCATGCCACTCTTCGTGCAAGCTTTTTCCTTTCATTTTTATTACATTTGCAGTATTGTTATGCAGATTCGTTCTCCTTTAAAACAAGTGCAATGCCGCATTCATTCAAAAAGGGAAAAGCTTCTTACTGTTTTAGTTACTTCTGAAATTTATCCATTAATAACACACACGTATAAGTGTGAGATATTAAAGAATAAATTTGTTTTCTTTGCAAGGGTATTTACTATATACGTAAACAGGTTCTTTTAGACTTTCCTACATTTCACGTTTTTTTTTTCAGTGTATTTTTGTTAGCTCTATTTCAATTCCATTTGTTCAGCTGCCTACAGTGAGTTTTGGTCCCTTTCTATTCTTTTCATTTTCTAGTTTTGTCTTTAAAAATCTTTCCACCAATGTGGCAATATCAACTGTTTTTATAAAGTACAATCCTTGTTTTGCGGACAATGTCAGACATTCCGGATCCCCAATGTACTTTTTCTCATAGTAGTGTTGCGCAAACTTTTATATCTAATCCTCCGGTTTTTCCATCTGATAAACAATTTCCAGAATGTGACAATGAGCGGCACAAATGTGCCTCTGCTGTCCCCTTGCCAGCGAGCCCACCTTCAAAGACTACTTCCTCTCTTTCAAAGTTAAACCCGTGCCCAAACTCACTATTGCAGCTTTCTGAGAGCCTAGAGAATGTGCCTTCAACTTCCCCGTTTGACTCTGGTCAACTTGCACAGCAAGTTTGTTTTATGCCTTCGACTGGTACACTTTCCCATTCAACGGGAAATGTGGGAGAAATTGAGATGATAAATGCACTGGCGGCTACAACCGAATGGGTGCTCATTCCTCAAAATATGGTATGGGAAGAAATTCCTTTATATCTCCGTCAACATTGCACCGAGAGTATATCTGCGCTGGCTTACGAGAGTTCAAGTTTAAATAAACGGAATTCCTCGCCTTGTGAATCAGAATATACCTTGTTGCAAGAAGACGGGATTGCTTTGAATGTGATGGCTCAACGACATGCTGGAGCTACTCTCTTACAAGTATGCATAAGAAGCGATGTAATTTATTGCTGCACTTCTACATGAATTCACAGCAAATTCAATAAATTACATACGGGGATGAAAGTATGCACAATAAAGTAGTTTACATGATGTGAATGAATAATTCTTTTTATCGAAGTGTATGTATGAGCCTTAGGTGTCTATCTAACATTTCTATCCATGCATGCTAGTTCACACCCATTCTCTTTTGTTTATTTCTCCCGTTGATAAATTTTTACCGAAGAAAAAAGAAAACTTATCTTGATAATGTTAATCCTTCTCTTTTGAAATCGTTATAAAAGAAGAACGAATGCTATAGGTCCTTCAAGTGATAATTTTAAAAATTTTGAATTGCTCATTTAGAAATTTTTTCTTCACACTTTTTTTGATGATTGAACAGTGTTTTAGAAGGAGAATTTATTCTTTTCAATTTTTTCTTTTTTAAAATACATTTTTATGAAAATTCTTCTGCAGGTGCCATTAAAGAAAGTTTATTTCTATCGACACTATGAACGTTTATTACAAAATACTGAATCCTATGATAAACTTAAAATGGAAAATATGAATTTGTAAGTAAAATTATTTTTAGTGTGCTGAAATATATCATTTTTCCACTCTGTTGTATTTATTTTTATAATTTTTATTTTTCACAGAAAAACGATTAGAGCGTTGGATGAATTTCCTGTGGGAGTATTTGAAGGAGAATTAACTCTTGTAGAACAGAATATTATTGATAGAACATTGATGCATTGCTCAGAATCAGGTATAATAGAAATTTTGAAAGAAAAATTCAAGTTGTATTTTTAAATTTTATTTTATGATTTCTCTTTTATATTTCTTGATGGCGCATTTTTTTAGTGTTTTATTTTTTTATTTAAAGAAAGTTTTTATTACTTTTGATGAGTTATTTTTAGTTTTTTCATATCTATTTTGTTTCTCATTCGATAGTATTTTTATTTCAATTTTCGAAAATTTTTTTAAAAAGAAATTCATTCTTCTTCCTTTCTTCTTTGTGTAGGATTTTTATATACATTTTTGATGTATTTAAAATTTTATTTTGCTTTTATTAATGAAAAGAAAAGAAGGAGAAAATGATATGTTATGTGCCAACGGTTTTTTGTTTTATTTCCTCTTATTTTTATATGTAAAAGAAATATGAAAAGAGCATTTATGAAGCGGGAAAAAATATAATGGATACGAAACTCTGAAGCAGAATAAAGGAGATAATTTTTTCATGTAGAAGAAACTAAATACATATGAAAACATCTATGAGTTTTAAAAGATAATTAAGTACATTTAAATTGATTTTAAAGAGCAAACAAAGATGAGTAGCAAAATTTATTTTAATGCAGAAAATTCATCCAAAAATCATCTTTTACTTCTGTTATTTTTTGGTCAGCTTTTCAGAATTTCTGCGGTAATATTAAACAATCTCAGAAATATATGAAGGAAAGTCGAATGTTTGCTTTTTTTAGCAATGAAATGACCAAACGGTAAATATTTTTTATTTTGAATGGAATAGGCAAAAGGATTATTAAAAATGGAAAAAATTTGCTTTGATTTTTATAATAAAATTTCGAATTTTTTTTAAATGAGGGTGTGAAACTCTCAACATTTGTATAAAAGATGAAAAAGAATGAAAGCAATGAAACATTTTTAGTATTTTTTTTTGTTGGAATTATTTTAATATATATTTTCATCTACTTGTATTCATGTAACTCGTTAAAGAGAGTTCATATTCCATTTATTTTGAATTTTTTATATATATATATTTATTATTATTATTACTATATTCTTTTTTATATATATTTATTATTATTATTATTTTCTTTTTATATATATATTTTATATTCTATTTTTTTTTCAAAGTGTTTAAATGTTACATCCTAAAAAAAAATCCTAATTTCATAAGAAAACATTCTTTATTATTTTATTTTGAAACTTCTTTCGGTATTTATTTTTATGAAAAGGTTAAAAATTCAACAAGAGGCTGATGAAATCTTGCAAACAAATATTTTGGAACATAAACGGTGTGATTTACCTCTTCATCGGCATTTTTTAATAAAAAATGATGAGTTTATCCATTTAATATGTTTTTTATTAAAAATTATTTTGATTTGTTTTTATATTTAAGATTTTTATAATTTTTTTTTATGGTTATTGTTATAGAAAAGTGGAAGAATGGATGGAGAGTTTTTCTGCTCTCATTAAAACATTAAGCCTACAGTAAGAAATTTTCTTTTCTTTTCTTTTCTTTGTTTAGATATTTCTATGAGAGAGAAATCCTATAAGATGAAAGAATGAAAAAAAATAGGTTTTATCTTTTTGAATGAAGAATATTTGTATAGAGTTTGATAGAAAAATCTAAATGTGAAGAATCTCCACAGTGTGACGTAATTGTAGTATATTTGTATCGAAATAGAAGGATAAAAATTTTTTTTTTTCAGCTATGACAAACTTAAAGAAACTTTTTTTGAAGCCCTTGAGAAGGTTTGTTTTTTGTAGAAAAAATAAATTTTTCGCTTTCTCATATGCATGTGTTTATTTATTTAAATTTATTTTTTGTTTTTTTTATTTATTTGGATATTTTTTTGTATATTTGTGTTTATGGCTCTCTCTTTTTTTATATCTCTTCATTTTCATCCATTTCTGTCCTATCATCCTCTCTCATTCTTCTCTATAATTTATTTTAGTTGAATCACATGGAATTGCATCCTGCTTTGATGACATCCACACAAAAAACTCTGGCTGTAAGAAGTTGTTTGAAATTTTACTATTCTTAATTATTTTTTATAAATTTGCAATTTGTCTATCCATGGCATGCGAAGAAAAGTTTTCTTATAATTTTTTCTATGAAGGAAATCAATTGGATTATGTAGAGGAAATTTTTATTAGAAGAAACATTTCTTCTGTTCATGATAAGCTGTAAATGTTTTTATTCTTTTCTTTATTTATCTTTTTAATTTCTTGTTTTTTAAAGTTACTTTTTCTTTTATATTTTTCTTTTGTTTAGGATTGTTTACCCACAAAATTTATAACTATTTTTGCTGAAAAAACATTTAAAGATTTTGGTATACTCTTTTATTGTATTTTATACTCTTTTATTGTATTTAATACTATTTAATATTATTTTATATTATTTTATACTATTTTATACTATTTAATATTATTTTATACTATTTAATACTATTTAATATTATTTTATACTATTTTATACTATTTAATATTATTTTATACTATTTTATACTATTTAATATTATTTTATACTATTTTATACTATTTAATATTATTTTATACTATTTTATACTATTTTAAAGAGTTTGATTTCTTTTTTCAGCCTCTCTGCTTCAAAATAGTAAAGAATTACACCACAGCTGTGAATTGCAATGCTCGAAGATTCAAGCAGAATTTTGTGTGGATGTCTCTTCAGAGTAATACATTTTTAATAAGTTTTTCCTGTTGAAATTTTGTATGAGAAAGTATAAATATATTAAAGAAATGAAGCAACCCAGTAGTATAATAGGATAAAATCAGAAATGAATGAAACGAAGGCAAAAAATGAAAAGAATTTTACTCTCTTTTGTACCAAACGTATATATTATTTTTGTTTCAAGGCATGGCAAGGTAGACTCCCCTCTTTATCGTCTTAATTTGTGGCATACTGTGTGTTTTTTTTAATATTTTTCCAGAGAAGAGGACTCACTGCTGTCATGCCTCAATGAAATTAAATTTATTTCTGAAAATCAAGAAAAATCTTTTGATGCTTTATTACATGTGCTTCCTGCACCTCCTATGACATTTTCCAGTTATTCTGTTTGTCAACGCTTACAAATTGAATCTTCTCAAGTATAGTAATGAAATAGATTTAATTGGACTGTGAAAATGAATGAAAAACTATCAAAAGAATGTTTGTATTGAAGAAATGTTTTTGATAACGTAATACTTCTATTCATGTAACTCGTTGAAGAGATTTCATATTCCATTTATTTTGAATTTTTTTTTTCAAGCAAATTTTGTGAATTAAAAAGAGGAAATTTTATAAAACTTGGAATGACTGTCAGTACATTTTTTAAAATACATTTTTAATAGCCATCTCTGCTTATATGTGTAAGTTTTATTTTTTGAATTCATAACGTGTGTATTTATTTTTAGAAATCTGCTTTAACGGAAATTTTAAAAGCCCATGAACAGCTTGAATATAAAAAAAATTTTATTCAACAGCAATGGGTAAGCTTTTATAGGATTATTTTTTAATAAAATCGTTTGGTTTATATGGAAAAAAAAAAAATTTTCTGGATGTGAATGCGTGTGTATGTACACCCGGTGATGGGAACGATGCTGCTGATAAAATGTTTCAAAAGTTGTAAATATTTTTTAAAGTAAATTATTTTAATTTTTTTTGTGCTTTCTTCGTATAAATTTTGTTTTATTTGAAAAATCGCATTATTTGATAATATTTGCCATAATAGAAATGATTTTTTTTTATAAAAATCCTTTTTTTATTTTAGTTTTTGATGTGTTGATGTAAGCTATTTTATTATTTATTTCTTGCTATAGGAAATCGCCTTCCTACACACCCTACAGCGTATTTCCACTTATTTCAGTTTTAAAGTAAACCCGAAGCTGTATTTCAAAAATCTGTACTAGAGGATGAAACAGAAGCAAAACTGATTGAGAGAGAAACATAAAAATATAATTATAAAGGAAAACCTGTAGTAATAACCAAAGTATAAAAAAATAGTTCAAAAGACTTTGCAGTCGTGTAGAGGAGAGAAACGGAAGTAGGAGAGAAATTCAAGGAGAAAACAATGAAATCCTACGAATAAGAGCACACAGAGTGTATGGCTAGCTTTATAATATGTTTCCAGATATATTGCAGAGTTGGTATGTTGAGTCTCTCTGATAATAATTCATGAAACAAAAGTCAAATGAGTCATTATATTGAAGAGGGTTTACTTCGTGTGCTTTATAGACTCGATTGAAGAAAATTCACGATATTGGTGTGATCTATAGGGCATCTTTTCTACAATTGGAGGTGTGAAGAGGCAATGCATTGGCGAATTCAAAAACTGCGAGAGCTATGAATAGAGTATTGTAATTATTTCATAAATTTTGTTTCCTATTGCATTGATCTCATACTCTTTTTTCATTTTTTTAATAAATGTATTCCTCTTCTCTGCATTTCTTCCTTTTTCTTCATTTCTTTCCCTCATTCCACCCTTTCCCCTCCTCTTTATGCCAATTTTCCAAGAAATGGATGTTTCTTACGCTGTCTCATTATTTCTATTGAGCAGGAAGCTGCCACATTGTTGGATAGAATTTATAAGTTTCCTTCTACGTACATTTTTTCGCTGGAGGAGGTAATAAGGCGACGAAAATTTCATCAAATTTACTTTGAAACAGCTAGCGTAGCCAAAGAGGGCCTCCATTCCATGTGTCAGGCAGAAATTCGTAAACGTGTGGATTTCTTTAATAAATTTGCTTGCTATCTCTCACGAAATATAATTTCTGGTTCGTTTTCATTACAAAATAGAGAAAAGAATTTGCAGTAATTTTTATTATAAAAAAATAAAGACAATCTTGAAGAGGTCTTATTGAAGACGCAGAAAGTTATCAGATAACATGAGAATTCTAGGAGAGAGGAAGGATTTTCTTAAGAATAAAATAGTTATCGAGAAAAATTGGAATAAAATTGTAATACACTTGTAGAGAGCAAATTAGGAAACGAAGTGGAAGTTATATAATTGCAAGAGGAGGATCCCATGAATAATTACAGTGTTGTGGTGCTCATCAAGGAAATTTTTTTAATGATGGTGATAACATTGAGGAATTATATAGGCTTGTAGCAGCGAAAGAGCAAACAAAGAAAAGTATAGATTATGTATTTAATGAAGGGTGTTCAAAGTTTGAAAAACTCTGTTTATTTTTTTTATTATGCTTACTATTTCTTGTTTTCCAAGCTTATTTGTAGTGCTTACAATTTTTCTCTTTCGTTTAGTTTAGTCTTTTATGATACTGCCTGTCTTAGCGAAGCTAAATTGATGATATATTTCTTTCCTATTTTAAGGCATTGAGGTATTATCTCCTCCTTCGGTTGTGTTTGAAATTCCTGATCTGGAGTGCTCTCTTCCACCTATTTCTTCTGCAACCCTTCCATCTTCTTCAAATGAGTTTCATCACCTTTAGATAGTGCTTATATTCGTAGGTAGAAATTAAGCAAATTTTATTAACCCACTGCAGGTTTCCGTAAAAGTGGAATTTATGTAGCTTAAAACTATTGAAAGAAGTAGATATAAAAAAATTAGTACGGAGAATAATCAAAAATGTATTCGGATGCACATTTTTCAAAATTAAGGTAGGAAATGAATATGTTTTGACTTGGTATTTCTAATACTTTTCCTTCTGTGTACAAAAAGTTACATTTTCTTGGAAATGTTTTTTTGTAACCAAAATTGGTATTTTTTTGTGTCATGTATTTTTGAGACCGTGAAATTTTATTAAAACATTTGTATTTTTATGAGAAAAAAAGAGATGGATACAGCATTTCACTAATCATCTTTAAGTTCTTGAAATAAATATCATAAAAAAAGCAAAAATTAACAATGGGTGTCACTAAAATCACCAAAAATAGTATTGTCTAATAAAGAAAACAGCACGGGTGCTACAATGTAAATGCAAGATTTCATAAGGGAAATAAAAGTGATAACCTCACACTTGCCATAAAACCACAGGCAAGAAAGCCCTACACATTAAAGTTGGTAGAAACACAATTCTCAACAAATTTACACAGGGTTCTACGCATAGTTGGAGTTTGAGATCCGATATAAATAAGAGACGAGCTTGTAGGGGGAATCATTGAAGATATAGTGCAAAAAATATAGGGAAGGTAGTTAGCACTAAATTTTACGATCAATCTGAGTTTGCGAGGTTTAAACCTACCATGTTTTGATTTTGCTCTCTCACTATCTGTGGAATTGCTTCCTCTTTCATTACTTGCACCATCACGCAGGCCGTAGTTCATTCTACATCTGCGGTATGGCCGTATTCGCAACAATTTTTGGTAATTTATTGATAAAAGGTCCATTTTCAACCTATGCAAAGAAATGGGCGCCGGAAATGCAAGTGCCGTGTTCCTCTCTCTGTACACTGTCAAGGGCATTTATCTTATTTTCATGCTGAGATGTTTTAAGTTCTCTCATGTTTCTTTAAGGAAACAGTAGTGCATGTTAGAACAAAACCGAATTTCACCAGTTTTTCATCGTTAAACACATTTTGTTCTAAAGTTATCCTCTTACACTAAAGCAAATTGTTGAGTGCCTTGTTATTCCCATTTCATATTGCAATCAGAGTTCATTATATGAAAAATTTGCATCCGTGGCCGAACTATCTTGAACTGATAATAAACGAATTGAACCAGCACAATATTCCTTAATTAAAACAGAATTTCTCCTCAGTGAGGCAATTTCTGGAATGTGCGCATCGTGTATTGCCTGAATTCACTTTTTTGTAGAAGAATGCACGCGCGGCGTAAAACCTTTTTGCTACCGTCTTTCCCATTCGCAGAAAAAGAAAGCATACGCCCAGTTCTGATGATACATGCGAAATAGCAGTGTTTCGCAACAATCGCAAAACAACAAACGCTTGAAATAATCTACGTCTTTTGAAGTGCATATTTGAATTGTTGCTTTTTCCTAAAATTCCACCATTTTGCCTTTGATATTCTTTGTCTTTTTTTGCCCAGTGCTTTCAAGGTTTCTCATTTATGGTTCTTAAGCAACCCGAGATCCTTGACCTATTTCTTTCAATGCATATCACTGTTTTATTCGGTGTTCTTCACTTTTGCGATTCCACGCAAAGCTATTTGGACAAAAGCCTAAACGCGGGTATTCGAGACGTATAAAATATTTTTCCGAAATAAGCGAAACCTAGTTTTTTTTTCATTGAGTTTGAAATCTTCAATTATTGATCAAAATTATTTTTCATCATGTGGAAACACCCCGTTTACACAAAAATAAGAGGAATTGATGCAGAGGTTTATTCAAATGATAGCGACTGTGTTATCTCTCTAATATAAATTTGGCGTAAACAAATATAAGATTGCACAAGAAAAAGTTGAAATCATTTTGCTCTTGTTCGCAAAAACTTAATCAAGAAAATTATGAATTTTGCTAATGCAGATTGAAAGGAAACAACAGAAACAGCCCGTCTCTACAAAAAAAAGAGTGCTTCAAACTCTCTCATCTAGCAAAACCAGAGAATACTATGCAACTAACCAATGAACAGGACTATCTCTGTAAGCTTTATGAGAAGGAGAATAAAATTTAGATGAAGTATAAAAAAGGAGAGAAGCAAAATGGAAAAGAATAAATTAGGAGAGAGGAGATGAATATGACGAAATAGGAAAATTATACAAAAAGATCGTAAGAAGAAAGAAGACAAAAAAAGCTACAGGAATGTATCTAGCATACTTACAAAAAAATTCATGACCGCACAATAAAATCCTAGCAAAATGGGAATTTATGCAACATTGTATGCCTTTGTAATTTCAAAGTATTCAAATCCCAAACTCGAGTTTAGGTTAGCAATTTCATTACTTTGATGAAATTGTTATACACCAGTGGAAAATTTTTCAAAAAACAAACAATTTGTTAGAAATTATATCAGGCTTTCATTTTTCATTACAAAAACTTTCTGAATGGCTTAAAAAGCATCGCAGAACATCAGAAAGAAAGGTTCATCCCGGTTAACTTTCCATGAGAAATAATTTGATAGAAAAAAGGAAAGGCAAAAAATTGCAAAAGCATGCGGCTATTTCCCTGTACTTCACTGCATAGCATCTATCCTAAAAAAATAGCTAGCATCGAAAGCACATGAGCTTCAGTAAATTATTGTTTTTCTTTTTTTATTAAATCATCAAACGGTAATACATTCATCTTACCATAATTCTTTTGCGTATTCTCTCCTCTGCTTCTAAACTGCTAAAAGTCTCTTACACCATTATTTGAACTCAACATCTATTTCTCTGTAACATCAGTACGGTTTGTATTTAACTCTTTTTGCGCATTAAACCATGATAAGTAACAGTTCCATGAACAAGACATGAGAAGAACACAAGGAATACGATATTTTGGGGGAGTCAAAAGAAAATTGAAAACATTGAAAGTAGCCCAGGGAATAAATCCATGCGTATACACTGGAAATGCCTTTTTTGTAATTTGTTCCTTCCAATCATGTCTAGAATGAATACGATGTTCAATAAAACCCAAAACAGTGAAGAGAACTGTCAAATAACACCTATAATAAAATCGAAGAAAGCTGATTGATATACAGTATTTACGAAACACGAAAACACATTATAAAAAATATCAAGTAAGATAGAGGGAGGGTTTAAATCGTGTTTAAATACCCACCGGTATAAATAAAATAAGGCATGAAAGCAGTGAGGGTTTAGAAAAAGATGTGTGAAATAAGTACAGATAAAATAATACACAACAGCTGATTGAAAAATAGAAGCAAATTGAAGCAGAACAAAAATAGTCAGATTAGATGCAACAAAGTATTAAAACTGAATATTTGTCAAACTATAATTTGCTTAATTTCATAAAGAAACTTACAAATACCCCTGACGGAAAATACAAAGTAACACTTACTTCACTCAGGAACTTAAATTGCATTGCTTAAAATGCAGGCAAAAATAGAAGCATACGCGATACCATACATGTTTCATTTTTTTTCTTCATAAGCAAAGCATGGGCAGGCACGGAAACGTACGGAAAAAAAAGGCACTGCAGCGTCCCTACTTTCTTTGTAACAGCCAAAAGTGTAACCTTGGTACCAAACCATCGTTCAACAGAATAAAAAGCAGCATAATTAAAAGATCCCTGCAACGTAATTCCTACAAAGCACCAAGAGAGCGCCCGCTGCGTATCGAAGGAATCCGATAGTGTCTTGAATGTTGGATGAGGAATTTTATATGATTGATCAATGAGTTGTGCCAAAGCGTCTCCTAAACAAAAAAATATTCATCAAAGGACTTGCATGAAACAGGGAAAATGATTTTTTCAAAGGAGAAGGAAATG
Organism: Cardiosporidium cionae; assembly: GCA_015476325.1. Taxonomy (NCBI): domain Eukaryota; phylum Apicomplexa; class Aconoidasida; order Nephromycida; genus Cardiosporidium; species Cardiosporidium cionae. The sequence goes on from JADAQX010000025.1 coordinate 55,805, forward strand.
ACGAAAAACATGCATTAGAATGGCATACAATGTAGCAGCTGCAGTCATATATTTTTACAATTAATGGCCGGAAAAAGTTATTAAAAAATGCTACTTATCAAAAAGAGAGATGCAAAGACATTTCATCAAAACTTTTGCTTCTTTGTTGGGAAATTCATGCATTTGCTTCATAGTGCTTTTGCTTGCTACCTCACTTCCCCAATGAAGTGTTCTATTTCCAGTGCATATAAAAGAAGAATACTTACTCTACAATTTAGTCAGCAGCTTTCCTTTAATTAACGCACTGAATTATTAGAAGAATGCTTTCGAAAACTATCAATGTACTACTTTTATTTGCAGCACATATAATCTCTATTACAATGCGACAACCTGCTTCAAAAATTCTAGTTTTTTCCGGTACACTTAAGGAAGTTCTACAAATCTCACCGGTTGTTAGTGCAAGCCCTGCTTGCAGAGAAGCACGTCGTAACCCTCCAATGATAGATTGCGTAGACATACTCCTTTTCAGAGGTGCTGCAAAAATAACGAGAACGTGATTAGGATAGATTTGGTGAATTTTTCAAATGGCTACAGCCAGGGAGAGAGGTAAAGGTTGCAATATGCAATCGGTCTCCACTTTGCAAATAAAATAGAACTTTTGAGATTTGATTAAGGCATGCAGTGTCGGTACAAGCGAAAGAGTTGCTGTAGTTTAGGTAGATCCCAATTCTTCCTACGGGTGAATGCGCTAACATGATATTTTTGAGAATACTTAGGCACTTTTATAGGAGAAGGAAATGATTAGGTTGAAGCGGTCGAAGTTGATGCGATCGCGCAGTTTTAAAATGTAGGTTTGAACAAACACTCAAGAAAAGACCTGCAGCAAACTCACTTATTGAAGGTGCTTAAAAGTTAATGCACCATTTATGCAAACATTCATTTCGATTGATAGCGCTTCGGTGCACTTCCGTAAATTTACGATTCATCCATGAAGGAGTACAGCTATTCGGTTTGCACTTCGGCATGATATAGGTTTAGTTCAATTTACGCACAGCAATTCCACTTTGCACGTAAAGTTTATTCGTAAAGGTGGATCGCTATTATTAATCCGGAGCGCTTGGCTCAAAGCAAAGTTGAAGCGTGCCGGTACATTAGAAGCACGCTGATTTGGTTTCAAGGCAATATTTTAAAGCAACTAAAACGATACCAGACCCCTTGGATTGTTGGACACAGTCAGTAAAACCTTCAATTTCATTCAAATATGACTGTTTCATTCTTTATTAAAAATACTGCATGTAAGAAATTCTTGCCAAATAGTCAAAATTTCACTGCAAATCCAGAAGAAAAGTAAAACTACTTTTACAAAAAATAAACTTCAAAGTTTTTGCCATAGGCGGGTATTTAAACTACCAAATAGCAACATAATTCGGCAACAAATATCGATGCCACAAGTTCCCTTGCGCATACCAAGAAACGAACATTTGATTGTGGATGGCATAAATGATGAAAAATGACTACTGCTACCGTTCATTTTCACGACTTAACGCGCGGGCTTTACTAGTCTGGGTCAGTACCTTAACTAATAGATGAAAAATTAGTAATCTCAATGAACGTATTTACGGTGTACCAAAATTACAGAGTTGATAAGAATGTATTGGGCTTGTTTCGTTACCCCTAACAATACCCAGATATTTTATTATAACGGAGATCACTAATAGTTGGTGCTAAGTTTCTAATTTCTGCAGCAGAACTGCATGGTGAGTAACATTAGCACATGAAACCACATTTTCTTTTTACGGACCAATTGCTTTATGTGCACAGAAAAAGGCTGCCAGTACAAATCGTGCTTTCCGACCAATTTACCAGAACTTTTTTATAAAATATTGTTTTATTCCATCAAGTATTATCCAAATTATTCATACCTTAGTAATAATAAGTTTGCATTGGTTTAAATAGGTTTTGGCTAGCAAGACATTATTAGGCGATGGCCTAAAAGTCCGGTATGAAGTGCTATCCTGCCAATATAGAGTTGAAAGTAAGCCATTGCAAGCATGTTTACCACAATCTTGACTAGAACTATTCATGATAACGGTTCAATCAAGTCTTTCTTGAGTTTTTCCAATAGGGAAGAGTGTGGCATGTTACAGCGCAACAGTTGCAACAGTTAACACGCAGTGTATCTTTATTTTCGACTTATCTTTCAGTATGCCTTTGGGCCATTCAATTGTGAACAATCCTATAAATGTAGCAGTATAGAATATGTGCTTTTAAAAATTAGTATCAGGAAGACTACGCGAAAACACAATGCTAGTACGTTTATGAGAGTATTGAAGAAAACTTTAAAACACTAATTACCGTCACTTCCAGCTTCCCAATAACACGAATTAGACACTTGAATACCGGCACCGTTTCTTTGCATAATGAAGCAAGTTACTGCAATAAATTACACCGGAAGAAATATTTTTACTTAAAATTTTTGTGTATCTATCTTTACTTAATTCTTACAGGCGAAAGTAGCGGCTATTTATTTTCTTAGTCGTCGCTATTTACGAGTACACATAGCACTAGATATTTATTTGAAGTAAATTTTATTATAGAAAGCTTGGGATGTACTACTATTTTCTTCATATCATACTCGGCGTCCTATGTAACCTTTCTATTTACTATTTATACTTCCATTGTACTGAGGTGAAGGATTCCCCTGCTATCATTGTTACCAATGTATTTGAAAGGTCTTTTGTATTTTTCCAGGTTATAAATGCATTCTTCGCAAATAGAATCTACCCATTGCTCAGCCTAAGCAGAAATATTTTAAGCGACATATAGTAAGACATAGAATCAAGCATGGAACTTGCTTGAATCGACAAGCGGTTTGTTCTATTATGTGCACTCTGGAACGAAATTAGACATTTATTTTCTGTGCTAAATCATCACCATGAAGAAGAGTCAAACCAACAATCCTTAACAACTCAATCAACGCTAAATGCTTCCTACTGTATGATAGGAAAAGCCTGCAGTACTACCTTTTCATCTTGGTATTCACTACCCTTCAAATGTTCTGAAAATAAAACCACATGAAAGTTTAGCAAAACTTTGCCATCATTTCCGTTTTATCGATCACGTTGCATTGTTCATAGTCACTCGGAAAAGATATCTCGTCAAGCAAAAGTTAACTTGCAGTCATAGCGTTGCATAATCATTCTTTAATTTGTGTATGCGGACTTACTATTTGAATTAAAATATATCAAAAGACAAAAATGCACAATGAGTACCACACGCAAAGAATAGGTCGTGCGTGATGAGAAGAGAGGTATCAGCAGCAGCAGCACTCTTTAAGAGTAGGTTTTATTTTCCGTACTGCTACAAAGCTGTGACATATATTTAATTGCAACATCACTACAACTTAAGCAGATAAAAACATGAAGCAACAATAGTTTGCCCTTTTAACAGTAAGTGCTCCTCTACAAATTTGTTCTTCTTCTATCCGTTATACTTTTTATTTAAGCTGAAATGAAATGTAATTTCGCAACTTAAATGATCATTAGACATCACGCAGAATAAGTTGCTTTTAAAGTGTATCTTACTTTCGAGTATTTCCGTAGTGATTTTTTCCACTTGTGTTTGTGTCCACGGTAACTAGTAGAGTTGTCATGCATAGAAAAGATGCGATATACTCGATATGTTATTTGTACTCAATATCTTCAATGAATTTGGTTTTGACTGGTTATATCAAGATGCAATTATTTTTTATTCAATGACAAAGCTTTGATTTCCCGCCTCTCTTCATTCCCCCGCTTTTCAATCATTGAAAATGGGGTTTTAAATCTATTAAACCGTTCGAATACGCTAAATGAAAAAAGAGTTACCTCGTGGATAGAAACTTCTTTTTTCAAAAGAGACTTCTCAGCGCGGTTCATTTTCTTCAAGAAAAGATGTCGTCCGGTGTATGCGGCTATTTTAAGAAGTGCACATAATAGACAACGCAGCTTTTATGAAAAACAAGCCATTACGATTCTAGATCTCTTAGAATAAACATAAACTCATTGAAGTGAATTTAGTTATACGGCCCACTAATTCGAAGAAAAGGCCAAAATGAGCGTGGAGAATTTGCTTTGTCCGAAAATTTTGTAAAGGTGCAAAATAAAGTGCTACGATACCTCACTTTCAGAATGATCTACATTCGTATACTCTTTGTGAGAAATTGCCAACTGAAAAATTAATTATATCAGCCGCTTCGAAATCGTTGCATTGAAATTACATTCTATAACAATTTTCATACTCTCCAAACCGAGAAGAATCGGGGAAGTACCACAATGAACGGACAAAAATCAGCGGAGCAAATCAACAGCTAGTTGCTGGTAAGTTTAGAACATCTCGGCAAATTGATTGCAATGTGTATTTTTTGCTACAAATTTGTCGGCAGATATTCTTTATCAGAATATGTCCTAACAGCATAGGCCATCAATCATTTAATCAAACATTGAATATCCGGATATTAAAGAACGATTACGACGATCTACTTCCGAAAATAATGTTGCTATTGTAAGGTCATTACATTTCAAATTTGCTTTCGAGTATAAATCAATAGGAAAAAATGTGAACACTTAGTTTGCAAGGGATGGCCCACTTCTGTTTCCCATCAAAAGACATACAATACATTATACACAAGGATCCAGATGATAATAAACGTCTGAACAAAAGAACGTATTAACATGATTTCACAGGTGATAAAATGTTTATTACGACTTTAAAAATCCATCAAAGATTACTGAGTTACCACAGCAGCTAGAAGAATACAAATAGTCACGAGTCGACCCATGAAAAAATCACTACCAAATTCATTGAGAACTCAAAATAGGTTTAAGCATAAATTTTATGGTAAAATACGCGGTCAAACGTATTCTATAGGAACCAATAGTAATTGAGCAAAACTACAAACATATTAAAATAAAACCCTCAAAAAATAGAATTTCAATCAGTTTGACAGCGACAATGCATATTGAGGAAAGACAGATAAAACAAGCACACAGATAATTATTTTTCGTAAGCTGTATACACAGCATTGCATCAATAGCAGAAGCGGCAGTTCTATAGTATATGAACTGTCAGAATCAGCAGAGTTGACTATATGTTCTTAACCTCTATTTAACAAACTTAGCGAATACATGGAATAAGCTTACAAGGAATCCAGAAAAAAGGCTGGAAGCAAGAACAGTTCCTAAAGAGTAAAAGTAATCTTGAGCTCGGAATTTTATTTTGAGAAGAACAGAGAAGGATCCCACAAATGTGAGGCACAGAAAAATTAGAAGACCTGCAATATAGCAAAGAACCACGCATGTTTTAAATCTTAGAAAATTGTTCACTCAAATAAATAAACTCCAGACGACGAGCAGGAAGCCACTAGTAATCTTCACATACAGATTACTGCAGCGATGATGACTATTGTGGTTACTAAAACGTCGGGTACATTGGTACGTTTTATAAGTACAACTAAGCACTGCTCAGAGCAAGATGTGGTAGCCAAAATAAAAATTTGATGCAAAAACTCTCCCAAAGTTGCTCCAGCATTTCATATTACTTACCCCCTAATCCTTGAATCCGCAATAGCCCAGCCCCAATTCCAGCAAAGATTGCAGCTAAATTTCGACTGAAATAACCGGATATAAACATTGTGCATTGCAAAGAAAGGAGAAGTACAAGAAAGGCAAAGTTGCTACATTAAAGAGAGCTACTACGCCAACATTTTCTATAATATTCGTTTATTTGGTTAAGTAGATACTTCAATAAATTCATAGCAAGCAAGAATTAGTACCTTGTAACTTCCTCTAGTTTGAGATGGCAAAAAATTTATCAGAGGAGAGTATGGTAAAAGTGCCCCTCACGCATGAATGAATTCACCAATAAATTCTCACCGCACATATAAGAAACATATTCGATATCACAATCATTCTAACATAATTACCGCTACGCTCTTCCTACACTTCAATACCAAAAAGCAAGCTGCTGCAGGTTTTCACTCATAATTGGTGAGGAGGCAACATTTCCTTCTTGCATCAACGACGGTTTCCCCAAAAATTGGAAAAATTCCCGAATGGCGTGACCACGAGTAGGCCGCGGAGCTTTCATAGATTTTTCCATTACCGAAAACCTTTAGTTAAAAGAGGAGAAAAGCTAATATGAAATACTGTAGCCGAACAGTATTATTCCAGTCGATGCCCGATACTATAGCTTCTATGAGCTATTTGGACACTTTGAAATATTTAAGTCAAATCTTATATCACGCAATCAATAAAAGTAGCTTACTTGTAGATCCAGCGAAGATTCTGAAAGGCGGTTTGTTTCATCATTTATCTATCCACAAGGTGATGAGCACCGCGAGAGTTTGCACCCATACCGTCCCTTTAAGTGCTAACCTCAACACTAATTTGTCCTTTGTAACACAATCCATTGTAAAAACGCAAAGCTACATGTTGGTACTCGTGCTTTTCAAATTCATAGATACGAACTTTTTCAACAAAAGCTGATTGAAAAATTAGGACTTCTGCAGCATGACCAAATAAATCTTGGAGAGCCCTGAAACATCGAGATTATGCTCGTAAATCAATTTTTGTATTTTAAAACTTATAAAAGCATACATACATACACCATTTGGGTATAAAAGCAGTTGTAAAACAATAATAGCATAGTTATCAAAAAATAGCATGATTATGCTGCTTTCACTGTCATTGGTTCAAGGTAAATTGCCTACGTTCTGTTAATAACTTATCATTGGAACAAAGGGTTATTTGTAGTTGTGATGCAACGGAGAGGCAATATAGCCTTTTTAATTTTTTTAATGGATAGAAGTAAAAGAGCATACTTTTTCACATCTTGATTGATGTTTTTTTTATGCATCGCAAGCTTATTAATGTATTATTGAAAATAATAGGTGATTCACTTGTAAACATACTATAATTATTGTTGCTTCGGATTGTAATTTAAGAAATTCAACACTGTGGGGAGTGGCGGTATCACGTTGCAAGTGCTATTTAATTTTTTTTTTATATTTCAAATGCAGCTAATCAAACTTATAGCAATAGAAGGCATAATCTTGACTGGACACCAATCAATTTCAGTAATTTTATAAACACTACAGATATTCAAAGATTCTCCTTGTTATGAGGTTCACTCTATCTATACTGTCTACTTTAGTCAATCAAATGTTTCCACACTTAATCTAGCAAGCCTCTTGAATGCTGAGCATTGGTAGAAATGTAGCCACAAAAAGTTCTACTTATTTGTATTACAACCTATAAAATCAGCTTCTCTCACATATTAAACGCCAATTTGCCACCCATACCTTCAATAGGAGGTAGTTATGGTGAACCAAGAAGAAAGCAAACAAGTGCTCTCCTAGATAACTAAAAAAGAATAGCTAAATAAAACATTAATTTTATTGGAATAAACTATGAAATAGCAAATTATAACGTTGCAGAAGTACTGAAAAATTGCTAATTAAAAAGTTAGCCTGTATCGCTTTTATTTTGAAATACGATAAGAGGTAAAGCCTTTATAAAAGGAGATCGCCCAGTTTATTTTCCCACAGAGACAAAGCATGTGGAAGGGCATGTGCTTGGCCGCTAGAACTTGAGCGGAAATGCAGGTCTGCGAATATCTTGGAGGTTCGAGCACAATACCTGCTAGAACCTTGGGGTGAGTTTTCATGAAGACATGGAGAATACTTGCGCAAATTTTCGAAACTCTGATACTTATGGATAATATTATCACATTCTTTTGTTTCTTTTGAAAAAGAATTTTGCTCAGGCTGCTGTGCAAGTTCTTTTTGCTTATAGTGGGAGTTAACTGATGGCAATTTGGCGGAAGGGTGAAATACAAGTATAGCAATTTCAAAAATGCTGGAAAATTTATGGCTTGATAACTTTGTATCGGGCATAGCAAGTGCCTGCTTAGTAGTACAATTTTCATCTGAATAGTAACGAACGCAATGAGTGATCAACTGACAATAGCAACAACGAAAACATTTCCAGCGGGAACTAGGATTCTTAGAATGTACCTTGCGGAAGTTTTCAGTATAGTAGTGTTCGCGTGTAAATTGTTGCTGTGACTCTTTTAGTGCATGAAAATAACTTTCTTGGACACTCGCAATTTTTGTAGAGTTCATTAATGGGTTTTGTGAAAAGTCCACAAAGCTCTCATTTTGACAACTAGCACTTTCCAACGTCCTTGATTGATGTAAATACTGGTAAAATTCCTTCAAAATGGTATCACATACAACCTCTTCCAAGGGTAGAGAAAGCCTTCGACGAAAAACAATCCATTCCAGATATTCACATGGTGCCTTATAAATACTCTGTATAATAGAAAGATAAGCCAGGCATTCTCCATTCAATGGGCAATTCTGTGCAGAAACCTGTGTGTGTCTTTGGTGATTTTGAATGTTCTCCCTTTTGGAAAAAGTGCAGAATTGTATTTGATTTTTCCAGAGTGTTTCATTCGATGATCTCGATCTAGATCCATACATGGGTGACATGGATATTTCCACAGTTTCCAAAGAATTTGATCTATTCCTTCTTTGTATTGGTCTGCCTAGTTCATTGCAGGAATTTGTAGCCTTAGGTGGAAGCCACCTTCGTTGAATATGCCAGCAGCACCCACCACACATACAGGTTAAATAGCACAATTGGAATGATAGCATATCTTGAAAGTTCCCATCAAATGGGACTGGGTTCTCATTATTATCTCTATGAGATGTTATTGTATCATAAAAGGGAGAATATGGAGATAATCTCTTCCAATGCTTGCGTAAAATATTATAAAACGCTTCCATAGTGGAAATATAAAATGTAGGCAAAGGAGGTAGAACACGCTGCGAAGAAAGCATAGAAATCGCGCGAAATGGGCTTACATTAAAGGAAACCATAATTAAGAGGGTAAGCGCAGCCATAGCTTTACCAGTATATGGCTCCTCATAGCGCTTTTCAGAGCCACCAAAAGAAAGGGTATCTTCATGAGTTTCCCCTTCAAAAGTATAGCGCACATTATCTGAATTCATATTTTCTAAAGAGGGAAATGTCTCTAATAAAACAACAGAAGCTCCATCTATACTTGCAGATCTCAAAAAATTACAGAATGCAGATAAAAAACTATGTAGAGAAGAGGTAGCTTCTCCTTGTTTAATCCATTTTTCTGGATTGAATAGTTGCGGAGGAAAACGAAGAACCTTTACATTAGAAGGAATGGTTTCTTTGAATTTGGCATGCTGTGGCAATCTGAAATCAACTAAGTATGTAGCAAAAAGACCGTAGTGAGTAGCCATTTCGGCAAAGGAGTATGCCACTGCTCCCCTGTCATGGAAAAGGGGTAATAACGAACAAAAAGTTGAGTCATCCCTTTCTCTCTCTTTTTGTATGCCCCCCTCTTCTTTGCATGCCATTGTATGGCATAGATAAAGGTTTTCTACTACAATCTGAACATTTTGAAAACGAATAAAATGCTCCTTTATCCATTTTTGTGTGTGTAGACGCGAAAAATGTTCCTTTCGCTGTCTTTGTTTTCTATCTTCAACGAGAATTTTGCGCGTAGACACTTTACTGGATTCCTTTTGAGATAAATTAGCGGATATAATTTTATTTTGGATGCAAGGTGATACAGAAAGAGAAACATTAGATAAAGAAGGAATAACACAAGAGCCAGGTGAAGTGAAACGTTGCCTTCCTTGAATACACGCAGTAACATGAGGAACACATAATGCAGCGAGAGTAGGAAAAAGAGAGGTGAAATCACCCCTTTTGCTAGTAGAACGTTGTGATGAAAGAACACGTGGAGAAAGAGATAGGGCTGCAAGTAAGCGGATACGTTTGGGATTTTTTATAAGCATTCGTTTCAAAAGTATGCTTTGAAATAATCGAAATCTATTTTTTTTATTTCTTTGCCATCGTTTTGATTCTACTTTAAATAAAGTACGTGAAGACCAATATTTCCATCCAGAAATTTCTAAAGTATGTAGTAAAGAGGGCTGAGAATAAGAGCTAGAAGGAAGCGTTAAGTGGCGACCCTTAGCAGAAGAAATTCTCGCTATTTCTGTGTGAACGCAATGTGATATTGTATGTAACTCCAAGAGCAACGGAAATAAAGGTAAAAAGATGCTTTTTCCTCGCTGATCAAAATAAAATAAACCATTCGAATATTTCCTCATAGTAAGAGGCATACCTCGTTTACCCTCATCAGGAAAAAAAACAAACCGTTTCTGTAACTCTACACTCATACGCAAGACATCCATTGCAGTGGGTCGACATCGAGGATCTTTCTGGAGAATCCATTCGAGAAATTCAAGTAAAGAATGATACTGATGGAACGACTGTGTAAAATATAAAAAAACGAAGCATTCTTGCGCTTGGAATAAAAAAAAAGCAAGCCCAAAATGAAACAAGAAAATATAGAGAAATGAGTATATGAGAAAAATCATGAAAAACAAGGCATTAAAGTAGCAAAAAACTAGAAAATAAGATCCATATACAATGAACTATCAAACACAACACACCCTACAGCGGCAAAATCAAGGATAAGAGAGCCACACGGTGCATGCATCAAAAGAAAACAAAAGTTCGTCAGCAGCAGTTCAGCATTCGACATAAAAAATAGTTTTTCTATACCAAAGATATAATCTACTCAAAAAAATATAAAGTTGAGAATATAATTTGATTCCAATCCCCCTCACAGACTGTGCAAGAAGGGACTCTAGAGACCTATTAAGAAAATAAATAAAATAGTAAACACACTAAACCCATTGACTGAAAAATAGTATACCACACAGAAGCGGCGAGTATATAAGTGGATCCCTACGCACTCTTTTTCACTACCAACCATAAAATTAAACTTAATTTGTTTTGATCCTTAAAAGGAATGCATATATAAGATTTTCTCCCCCTAGGCGTATACTTGTCGTAGAGAATTATCCACAAGAGAAACATTTCCAAGTACTTTCTGATGCAATGTTTGCATTTCTTTAAAAAGAAATTCTCCTGTCAGAAGTTCATAGAAAAGGCAACCCAAGGACCAAACATCTGAGGCAGCATCCATCAAAAATCGAGAAGTTGTATCTAAAGCGGTCTCATTTTTGAAAGTAGAATACGATGAAGAATACAAAGCAGACAATGGATCCGATAGTTCATCTTGCATAGATTCCTGTAATCTCTCAGGGCTGCAAGTACATTCTGTTCCTCGAATTCTTCCCCCACTAAGAGACATCGTAGCCAAAATGGATGAAGAAGGTGTCCATCGTATCGCTTCTCCTAGGCATAGATTTAAAATATAGGATGCATTCATTCATATGTCTTCATCACTGCCTTTTATTTGTTTTCTTCCCCTCAAAATTTCTCCACTTTTATAGTTTAGAGTGCCTCTTCCAAAAATGTATAATTTTGTTACATTACCTATGCATTTTTCCTTCTAATTTTATTTTTACTAGAATTTGAAAAAACCTATCTTTTTAGTCAATAGAAAATTGTATAACTTCCCATTTATTTCCTCACCAAAATCCACTACCGCAATTTTAGGAAAAGAAGATAGCATTGATAAAATTTCTAAAGGTTTCTCCGTGTAACCTCCAAAGGAGGAACATCTTTGGTTACAGCAGGAAGGAAATTGCGTTGATCGGGTTTCATAAGGACGTGAAGGTAACAAAACAATGTTTTCACATTTCAAATCATAATGAATTATTTTGTGAGAATGCAAAGTCACTACAGCTTCACAAATATGTTGAAAAATCCACAAATACAAAGGCAAATGATGAAGAAAGGAGGAAGAGGGGGAGGGGGAAGCGCTATCGCCACTCCCGATTCCTCGCTGTTGCCGCCATTGCTTTAGAGAAAGTGGATAATAAGACATAATCAGTGCATAAACTCCACTTTTTGGAAATGTATGAAAAGATGAAGACTCTTCAATTGAGGTAACCACACCAAAGGTGTGTAGTACACAACTATGGGAAGAAATGCGATAATTAAACTTCTCCAAGCAAAGAATTTCATTCCAAGCACGTCGAAGAAGAGAAAGACTCTAAAAATAATCAAAAAAATGAAAACAAGAAACTCTCTATCAAACCATGAAAAGTTTTCCTTCTCCTCTCCAAAAATATACTCTAGAGGACAAATAGATACTTTAAAACAAACAAATGAAAGAAAGAGAAACTACTAATAAACGTAATGCGTCGTTGCCGCTGCATACTCTGAGAAGCAGCCAAAAACAGGTTGCAAAAGAAATTCAATATTTGCATTTTTTCTGTTCAATGGGATCCAAAATAACAAAAATGCACTTTTAATTCAATCCCTATTGTAAGATCCATTTAAATAAGAGCATAGATATGTTATGTGTTTATCTCACTCTTTTATCCACTCAAACTCCTATCTGTTCATCCCCTCAACACATTTCTATCCCAGCACAGCCCCTCTAACCCATTTTCTCTCTCTCAATGCCCGTCTTTCTCTCTCCCCTCCCCCCCCCTTTTCAAGATTTCCTTTCAAACGACAAAGCATACAGAGGCACCCTCCAAGGCGATGGGAATAAATTTAACAGCCAGTTTTCGTGGATGTTGAAAAGCAGGAAAAGTTGGCTGAAGCATCACATTTCCGTAGCAGCCACTGCCCAGACGATGGGTGGGATGCCTCAAAGCCACGCTGCCTCCTAAAAGTTCATCAAATAGAGCAGGAAGAAGTAATTTCAGGAGACAAAATCCTTCGTAGCCTCCACTATAAGGTGTACGACCCGCCATGAGAGGCATCCCACAAGAGGACACCCTCCCCTTCTTTTGTATACACAGGAGGAGGATCTCTGCAAGATAGGTAGGAGGATCCTGTAAATCCTTTGGATACATCTCTCCTGTGTTTCTCTTGCCTTGAAAAGTAAAGGGGCAGTCTGTGTGGAGTTCCTGAGTCTGCTTCTCCTTTTCCATAGAAGGAAGAAAACGTAAGAGAAGTATCCATGCCAAATTCAGCCACAGCTGCTCCTCCTGTTTCCATCTTGAGATACACTGCCATTCTCGATAGAGTAAGTCTATAGAAGAAGAAGAAGATGTTTTCCTCTTTGGTGAGAGTGGATTTACCCAAGAAGAGGGGAGGAAGGTAGAAAGGAGGGTATTTATTCTTGGGATAGAATCGCTCTGTTTTCTTTGAGCAAATCTATGCATGTATTTTTGCCTTGGAATGCCACCTCTTTTTGGCAAAGGAAGAAGGCTACGCTGTCTTTGAGTAAACATATTCTCTTGCTGTTGAAAAGAATACGTATTTCTACCTTGTCTTTGATGTATCATATGAAAAAAAGAGGAATGCATTGGAGAGGCTCTGCCACAAAGTGGACAAAGAATAGGAAAAGTAGAGGCAGTAAAAACTTCCTTGAGAGAAGGAGAAGGAGATACACTCTGTGGAGGGAGAGGAGAAGGAGGAGGAGAGAGACATCGAAAAGAAAGTTTTGTGAGGTAAGATGCACGTCTATTGTCAGAGTGAGATCGATGAAGAGAAGTGCATTTAGCACCTGTGTCTCCAAGAAGAAAAGAATGGAGAATAGAAGAAGAAGAAGAAAAAGGTGTGGAGGAGATAGGTATGGGTGATACATGAAGAGCCTAGAATACAAAGAAAAACGTGGAATTTTTTATATAAAAAATTTAATACACATGAAGATGGAAAAAGAGAGAGAGAGAGAAAAAGAAAGGATGTATACAGAGAAAGAAAGAAAGAGAGAGAGAGAGAGAGTGGATAAAAAAAAAGAGAGAAGAGAGAAGATGAAAAACGAATAAAAAGAAGGATTAAAAATGAAAATAAGAGTTGAACTCCTTACATTTTCATTTTTGAATAGGCTAAAAAAACATATAAAATTGTATTTTGTATCTCATTTCAAAATAATTTCCTCACAGTATACGATGCAGGAGGTGGGAGACCCTCAAGAGGTAAAGAAAATGAGAGAGAAGTTTTTTTTTTAATAATAGAAGAAGAAGAAGAACTGCTTAGTTTATCTTCCCTCCTTGTATTGGATTTATTTAGCATCTTTCCTTTCCTCTGATACAAATTTAAAAAATATATATAAAAATGTAAATGAATAAATAAAACAAAAATCATTTTAATTATTAAAAAAAAAAATGTAAAAAATAAAACAAAAATCATTTTAATTATAAAAAAAAATAAAAAATGTTTCCACTCTATTCAAAATATCCACATTATAAATATGTACATAAAATAAACTTACATCAATAGAAGTATCTTCTTCTAAAAAAGATTTATAAAAAGAAATTAAAAACAAAGAAACAGAAGGGATATGAAGCCTAAAATAAAAAAATAAAAAAAAATTATACATTAAAAGTAAAGTAAAAAAATATAATTTTTGTGTTATTTTCTTTTTAAAAAAAATAAAATCTCCATTTTAAAAACATTTCCTTCTTCTTTCTCTCTCATTTCACACTTTTTACCAACAGTACACCCAACGTCTCTTTCCTTTGAGGAGAAGCAACTGAAGAATTTTCAAATGGATGGCCATCTTTTCTCTTCCTTCAGAATACTTCCTCCCAAGAGAAGAAACAGCTGCAGAGAGATGTGTGGAGAGTCTATGATGAAATCTCTTCATGGAGAAGATATTCCACAAAGAAGTAGGGAGTGCATACAAAGCTTCTTCACAACGTAACCAAAAACTATAGAGAATCTTTCGTTGATAGGAGAAATGCTGCAAATGCTTCCAAAAGTTAGGAGGAAAAAGATTTAGCCAATAAAAAACAATCTGTATGTAAATATCTGCTATTCTGTAAAAAAAAAAGAAAAAAAAAAAATAGAAATTAGCCTTTAAAAATAAAAATATTGGCATTGAAATATATTGAAAAAAAAAATTAAAAAAGATTATATAAAAATAAAAAATAATAATCCAATACCATTTTAAATATTAAAAAATATATATATAAAGCCGCCATTTATATCCTCTTTCATTAGTAAAACTTTTTATAGCTGTAATTATTTAAAAATTGTTATTGAAATTCTATCTCATCATCGTATTTCTTTTAATACAAGAAGATAAAAAGATTTTATTTTAAAAATTGTTCACAAAAGTGCTGCACTTTTTAATTTTTTTCACCCTTCAATCATTTTTAATTTTGTAAATATTTCAAATTCGTTTTAAAACCTCTTTTAACTAAACCAAACAAAACATAAGCCTCCACACACTCTTATCCTTCCATCAGTTGGATAGTCGTGTATGTACACTCGCTTAGAGAGGCATCACACTCTCAAATTCGTAATTTTTTATTTTAATCTCCACAAATAACTGCAATACGTTCATCATCGCCATTAAACTCATCACATCGCCTTTAGAGTATCTTTTCTCATTTCATCTTATCTTATTTTTCTCAGTTCATTTTATCTTATTTTTCTCATTTCATCTTATCTTATTTTTCTCATTTCATCTTATCTTATTTTTCTCATTTCATCTTATCTTATTTCTCTCTCTCATCATCATCATCACATTTCTCTCTCTCATCATCACATTTCTCTCTCTCATCTTATCTTATTTCTCTCTCATCATCATCATCACATTTCTCTCTCTCATCATCATCACATTTCTCTCTCTCATCATCATCACATTTCTCTCATCATCATCATCACATTTCTCTCTCTCGTCATCATCACATTTCTCTCATCATCATCATCATCATCACATTATTCTCTCTCTCATCGCTCATCGCACTTCTCTCTTCCATAATTTTAAAACAAAAGCATCTTCTACAACAAAATTTCTTCATTTCTATTCAAACACCCACAGCGGCATACTTTCAGTTTGAGACTCACCGATGAGAAGAGAAAGCTTTAGCTTGCCAATAGAAAGGCATAGTGGATAAAAAAGCAAAGGAAGTTCCATAAAAATGTGAGAGTGAAACTAAAAGCTTTTCCAAAGGTAGAAACAAACAGGATGGAATGCAGTGATCAGCCCTTCTATAAAATCTGTTTTCTTCCCACAAAAGTGATAAAAGACGAAGAAAATACTCAAGAAAAACACAAAGAGGAGAAAGAAGTATCTCAATGGCCTGTATTGAAGAAGAAATTCTCTTCTTTGATAAGAAGCCGTGCCAGATACGTATTAACTGACTACCTATCCAATGAAAATCTCTCATAATAGAAAGAGAGATAGCCATCGTTGAAGAGCCATCTTTAAGGGGTGAAGAAGAGGAGGAGGGTGGAGAAAAAGAAGAAGAAGAATCCAAAGAAGAAAAAGAAGAAATATCTCGAAGAAGCGTCGTGGGTGGTTGAGGAGACGTTTCCAATAGAAAAGAAAAATACGAAGGAGAGTTTGGTTGGCATAAAAGAATATAGAAAATCCAATAAATCCTGTGGCAAGCATAAGGAGAAGGACAAAGAGGCAAGCTTTCCAACATCCCCTTGTGAGGAGAGGAGGGAGCGTCCGAGAAGAAATATAAAGCCATTAAGGCCGCAGCACAGGTGAGTGTGGCACTCCAGAGGCAAAAATGGCTATAAAGAGGCTCAGAAAAAAGATGAGCACGCGTCAAAGCTGCCTGTGCCTCTCGCTTTACAAAGAGAGGCCAAACATGTGTGAGATATTCCAAAAATTTTCGGAGAAACGTCAGGAGAGGCCAAGGTTTCCCCTCCTCACACGCAGAAGAAACGTTATGAGGAAAGGGAGGAGACAATAAGGAAGGCGAGGCTTGCAAAGCCAGTAGAGGAAATGCTTGGAGGAGATGACCAATCTGTTTTAGAAGAGAAATACTACAAGAAATAGGCGAAGGATTACACTGAGAAACTTCAAGTGAGAGGCATCTCAAAGGAGAGAAGATAGCCTCTGCAGAACGTGGCTCTCTACACCTTTTCTGAGAGGAAAAGGAAGTATATACAAAACAGGTATATATCCACAGTTGGGAAAGCACTAGAGAAAGATGATGAAGGAGCACGCGTATATACACTTCAAAAATAGTTATGGAGGAGGGAAGAGAAGATACAAATCCTGGCGAAGACGAAGTTAAGCAAGGAAGATTTCCATTCAAAGAAGGAGGTGAGGAGGCACGCAAGGGCGCTGTATATACAGACGATCTCCTGGAAAAGAGAGGGACAGGTGAAGAAAAATATTCTTTTTTATCGACATATTTCTCATTAACCGTTTTTTCATCCACTGTTTCTTCTTCTTCCATCCTAGTGTCTTCTTTATCCATTACAGGAATTTCTTCTTTATCCATCACAGGAATTTCTTCATTTCCATTCATTTTAAAAACAAGAAGATTGACTCTTTTATAAGCAGATACAAACCACTTAAGTATATCCAATCCTAAAAAAATATCGAGACGAACCGCCTCCTCCGTTATTCCCCTATAAAAATATTCTGATGAATCCTTGAAAGTTCTACAGATACAAGAAAATGTCTCTGCATATTGGAGAGTATCTCGTTGTTTTCTACTTCCTTTAAGCATCTCTCTCTTCAATTTCATGGAGAAAGAATTGGCAGGAGCATTCCATTTTGATAAAGAAGAGGCAAATAAAGGGGCTAAATTGCAAAATTTAGTCTCTTTTTTCCTTCTTAAAGAGTGAACTGTAACCTCTTTTATAGAAGAAGTTTGTCTTCCATATTTTGAAGTAACATTAGAAAAAGATAAATGCATTGATAGCCTCTTCTGTACTTCCTCTTTGGAAATTTCCTCTTGTTTATCTTTTCTTCCAGGTATCCATACTAAATCTCTTCCTCTCTCCCTTTCTCCTTCCATCTGCCCTTCACCCTCTTCTCTCCTTCTCCCTCCCTCTCTCTCCACATCTTCTGCCTTGTATATGGCCATGACTGTTCCATGAAACAACTGAGCAAGCCATAAAATGCCTTCTAAAGAGAGAAAAGGAAGGCCCACTTTCAGATTTGAAGAGGCTCCTCCTAACAGAAAATATTCAATGGCCATCCTTTCTGTTTGAAAACCAGAAGAAAAAAATTTCTCTGCTGAAAAGAAAGAAGGAATACAGGCAGTACTCCAAGTGAATCGATGCAAATTTTTCAACGGATATTGATTGCCCTCTAGAGAAGGATTTCTTGGCGAATGGCCATTTTCTTTGTTAGAAGAGAAACTGGAAAATGATTGCAAGGCTACAAGAAGAGAAAAAATCCATTCTCCAGATCTACAGAAGGAAGGAAGAAGAGATGGAGAAGTTTCAGAAGGATGGCTTGTTGTGAGACAATAGTTCACTCCCCAGAGAGACCAAAAACGATATTCCAAAACTATTTGAAATTCTCTTTGATAATACAGCCAGAGGCTGTGAAGAAGAGCAGAGGATGGAAGCATTAAATGAGAGTATAGAGAGTTTGATGGATAAGAAGAAAGCGATGCTTGTAGTGTATATACAGGCAGAGGAAGAGAAGAATGAGAAGGGAAGGGGCGATGGCTCCAAGGAAAACGATGAAGAAGGAAGCTAATAAAAAATATACAAAAGTGTGTATATATCATATTTTCTATATCCTCAAAAAATGTATAAAACATGAATTTTAATATAACACAAGAGAAGGAAAGAAACCAAGACTTGCAATGCTCAGTGTGATTGAGGAGAAGAAATTGAGATAAAAAAAAAAAGAAGAGAATTCCAGTGGGAGGGTGGGAGGCGAGAGGGAGATTTATTAAGGAGAGAAAAATAGAGAAATTGCGATGAAAAGGGAAAGAATTATAATGCAATAAAAAAATTCAATAGAAAAAAAAAATATATTAAAGAAATCTGCATTACATAAAAGTATCAACAAGATATTCTGAAAATCCATAAAAAAAACATTCTTTATTCATTTTACAACACAAGTATACCTAATTTCAAAATATAAAACAACTAAAAACTATTTCTCTCTTATTCTGATAAAAACTTTACTTTGAGTAAATAGAAATCTTTGAAAAATTACAAACTTTAAAAATATTCCACTCGTTTCTTTACTTACAAATTCATACGTCTTGAAAAAAATTCATAGAAGGATTTTTCTCGTTGATAAGCTAAGATATAGGAGTGGATCTCCAAAAATTGGGATATATAATTTTCAATAATAGAAGAATGGCTACAAGAGAAAGCCAAGAACGAAGGACTCATCCTAAATATTTTTATAATTACAGAAAAAATTTTCAAAAAAAAAGTTTGAATGAAAAAATTGGATATAAAATAAATAAAAATTTGAGGAAAATTCTGCAGGAAACCAAACTTTATCATTAATATTGAAAATTTAATTTAAACTTTTAATAAACAAAAACCATCCTATATTAGAAAAATAAAAAAATTCCTTTAAAATTTTCAAAAAAAAAAAAAATGTCCTCTTCTACTTCGCCTCATCGATTCAGAAGATGAAAAAATAATAAACTTTCCTTCTCTTTTTTCATCTAAAGCTATGCATATTTTCAATAACTAAAAGTAAATGAATATTAAATTCTAACATCAAGAGGAAAACCATCACACGTTCTAAACCAAGGCATGGCCAATGCTGCTGTTGATGAACTCTCCAAAAATGATAAATACATCTATAAAAGAAATTTATTTTAAAATAAAATACTAATCAAAAACAAGGATAAAAACAGGAGTAGAGAATCTATTTCAAAAAGTTATAAAAATGAAATTTTCAAATACTTTGTAAAGTATATAACAATAAACTATGTTTTGAAAAAGTTTGATATATCTTTATTTCGAACATTTCAGTCGCCCTCTCTCTTTTTTAAAAAAAAATTTTCCTTTTTTTCTCTATTGTTTTCTTTTTAAAAACAAATTTAAATCTTCATATTAAAAACTCTCCTCCTCGTATTTTATATACTGTAGATAAAAATTTCTATATTGGAAATCTCCGTTGCTCTTCCTTCTTTCTATCTTTTTAAATAAACATATCTTGTAAATTCTTTTATTACAAAGAAATTTTATCTCCTTGTATTTCCATCGCACACAACCAAGCCAAGAGTGAAGCTATCCACAAAGAAAGAAAAATACCGGAGAATGGCTACAAAAAAATAATATAAAAATTATAAAAAATAAAATAAAAATTATGAAAAATATATATATAAAATTATAAAAATTATAAATAATATAAAAAAATTATAAAAATTATAAAAAAAAAAAAAACTATAGATGAATTTTTTATAATTTTAACAAAAAAATTTCAATGCTTTAATAACTGTTAACCTTTCAAATAAAATTCACAAAATTTTCTATTCTTTTTTCCTTCTTCTTCTCCTATCTTCTCTTTCTACACTCTAGTATGAATATCTCCCCATCTAAAAAATATAAGATCCTACCAAACGTTTTCCATTTTGAAAAACAAAAAGAGAATCTTCACAGGCAACAAAAAAAAGACAACGTAAGATAGAATCCATCAAAGAAGAAATTGAAAATTGAAATACATGAGAAGACTTCATAGAAATATCTAATAAAAAAAAAAATACATAGTTTATATTATTCAGGACATGGGTTATTGATACATCGTATCCTCTCTTTTTCCTTAAAATTATCTCTATTTTCAAAAAAGATTATCGTGCGTAATTTTAAAAAAAAGAAAAAGAATTCTGCATGTATAAAATACATTTTATACGAAATATATATTTAAAAAAAATTTAGAATATAAATTCTACAATAAAGTAAACCCAAATGCTAAGTAAAAACAAAAGCATTTTACTTTTTTTTCTTCATAATAAAATTATTCAAGAAATTGCACAAAAAAAATCACAAAAAAATATAATTTTGGAAACGGAAACATTTTTTTTTTTGATGATAAACTTTCATCTTTTTAAAATTCAAAAATAACCATACAGTCAAAAATATATCTCCAAAGAGAAGAAAGAAATCTCCATCTGTGAGATCCATGAGATGTGGAGGAAATAACCCACAAACAATAATAAATTCTTGTCTCAATAAAACGGTTTCTATACATATTTTTAAAAAATAAAAAATTTTCAAATTGTACAAAAGAAATAACCTTAGCAAAGAGAAATGAAAGAAAATATAAATTAAAAAATATATAAAATAAAAGAAAAAAAATAAAAATATATAAATTAAATTAAAAGTAAAAAAGTATAAATAAAAATATATAAAATAAAAGTAAAAAAATAAAAATATATAAAGTAAAAGTAAAAAAATATTTAAAAAAAATAAAAGTACCCTTTTTGCTTATAAAAACAAAAAATTATCACCTAAAATTATTTATTTCAGCCATATGTAAAAAATGTTTACACTATTTTGAAAACATCTTCACATACTTCACCTTAAAACTAAAATAAATTATAAAGACAGCAAGAAAATAACGTACTGAGAAGGTTGTAATTCATTCTGTGATGAAGCTATCACAGAATGAATTTCGGTTTCAGTAGATTTCCAAAAGGAAAAAGGGCCTCCAAACGTCCATCGATGATTCAAAAATAGAGATAAACATTCCAAACCATTTTCCATAGTATGACCATCAAATTGAAAAGAAAAATTATCCCAATTAATGCAAAAAAAATGTTCTATTTTTATCTTATAATAAGAATTCAATAAAGATTTCTCCAAGGGTTGATGACAATGCAAACACAGAGAAAGGCGATCTCGCCGTAATGGCAGAGTAAAGAAAATATTTGAAAATTTAAAAGAATTGCCTAAAAAAATAAAGAGTAAATAAAAAAGAAATAAAGAGAGATAGAGAAGAGGATGAGATGAGAGTGGAAGAGAAATGAAAGAGAAAGAGAGAGAGAGTAGTGAGAGAGTAGAGAGAGGGAGGAGAAAGAGAGAGAGAGAGTAGAGAAAGAGAGAGAGAAAGTAGAGAAAGAGAGAGTAGAGAGAGGGGGGAGAAAGAGAGAAAAGGAATATAGAAAGAGAGAGAAAGAGTAGAGAAAGAGAGAAAAAAAAAGAGAGAGAAAGAGAAAAAGAGAAAAAAAGAAAGAGAGAGAAATAGAAAAAGAGATAAAAAGAGGAAGAAACGTGCTGTTACGAATAGGACACGGAAATGAAAATAAATGAATAAAGAGAACAAAATGAAAAAAGATGTGCTAATCCTAAGCAGATAAAAATTAATAATAAAATATGAGTAAATGCAAGTGTATAGCATTTTAATGCTACAAATAGAAAGAAATTGTACAAAAATTGGACATTCTAAAAAAGAAAGTTTTAAAATGAAATATTCTGATGAGATTGAATCGATAAAAAAAAAGAACTAAAGAGCCAATTTCTTTGTTTATCACATCATTATTATTGAAAATATTTCTTTTGTTTCGTTTTTTCATGTAAACATAAGGTAAAGAACTATAATATAAAGAGACACTGAAAAATAATCCAAGTGAAACAGCGCAAAACTTCACACTATTAGAATCTATTACATAAAAAAACAAAGATAAAAAGCATATCCATAAATTAAACTATCTCTTGTCTTTTATGGCTCTGAGAAACAATGTTTTGTTGAAACCTATATTTTGCCGAAAGCAGAATATCTTGTATCCCTACTTCTTCTCCGCTCGTGTATCCCAATCCAAGAAAATCTTCCCTCACACGCGTCGTATCATAGAGGGAGAGAGGTTCAGAGTAAAGTAGCAGAGATATCTTTCAAAATCACAGCCTCCTATAAACTCAGGTGAGTGTCCTTATCCAAAGGAAATCTCAAGAAACAATGCCTAAAAGGCTATTCAAAAACCATTGTCATTTCTTCTCTATTTAATCCTTCTTCCAGTTCCCTCTGCTATCTTCCTAATTTTTATACCAGAAGATCTAGGATAAGCCTGTAGCCACCGCTGCTTTCGTAGGCGATAGTGCGATCGTTTATTCCACAGAGGTATAGCTGAAGAAGGAGAAACTAAGAAAGGCCAGAGAAGAGAAAAAAATGAAATAGCACGCGTTTGCAGAAGAATCCCCGCTGTATCCTTTGATCGTTGTTTCACAGAGAAAGGCAATGAAAAATTATGATAAGGAGACAGAAGAATACCACTGAGTACAAATAATCCTCCTCTCTCGCAAGGGCCAGACATAGACGATGATAGAAATACAGATTTTGGCATTTCTATCATCGGGCAGATTATGGAGAAACTCTGAAGTTTCTTCCCATAGCTTTGAAGGATACATGTAAGGCAAAGTGTGCTGTCCACAAAATCCAAAGAAGCAAGAGAGCGGGTTATACAAATCTGAAGATTTAAAACAGAGAAAAGCAAACCATGCTGGAATAGCTATGGGTGTTGCAGAAAATGGCTATAAACCGTAGATAGAAAATCCACAACTTGATCAACGCATTCATCTCTATTTAAAAAACACCTTTAATGGTTCAATTTCCTTATGCTACTCACATTTTATGCTCAGTACTATTCAGAATCACAAAATAAATCCTTGCATAATATGAATTACACAACAGTAAGTATGTTTGTTGCAGATGTCAACGAAAACAAACCTGAACAGTCTGAACGTAATCACACAGTTTAAGGAATGAGGATGCAGCCTCTGTGGAAAGGCATAAATTCAGCCTGTATGAGCAATGTCTACTTTGTCTAAGACACGAAGATACTTCCATTTTGTAGAGATTAAGCCATGGAAATTTCCTGCAAAAGATACTCCTTTGAAATTTATATAATACAAATATACTATACACTGCTTCCTTAGTATGGAGGCTGCTCGCCCTTTTCTTCGCATTTTGGGTTCTAGACAAGCGTTTTCCATGATTATTCTCTTTTTTTTTAGATGCATAAAATAATAGGCTTCCTCGTGTACTTTGTCTGATGAAATCACCTGCATAGGAATAATGCAATCGAACACTCATGAATTTGGGAATCGATAAAATGAAACATCTATTTAATGGAATGCTAGAGCAAAACCCCATTCAAAAGCAAATATTCACAATTAAATTATCAGCATATAGACAAGGGAAGAAAGCAAAAACACGAAAGTGTTCTACTACTTTTCTTGGTTAAGTTTTGTATTCCTAATGAGTGGTACAGAAGCCATCACAATTTAAACAAAATCTAGGCAAGCGGAAATGCATCATCATTCTATCTGCCCTTACGGGATCAAAGGCATAGCTCCAATTTTTGCAAAGAGTTGTTGCAGTTTCTCGCACTTGAATGCAAGCCACTTATTCCCCATTAAACAAAAATTGCACGACAGGAAGCGAGGAAAAAATTTCCAAAGTAAAATTTCTATATCATGCTGCAAAAAGATCGATGCACTAACAAAAAATTGTGACGAACGTGCAATTGCATGAGAAATAAAGTAAATATCCTTTAGAAAACGGATATTGCTACTTCTGGCGTATCCTTTTTGTTCCGCTTCCAGTGTGTCAGTTCCTTCCTGTTGCTGATAAAGCGGGATATAGGCCCGCGGGGTGCATTTCTCTACAGGGGGTTGTCCTACATAACAAACAATATTTTTGAAGCAGCACATATTCATTTTTTAAGGCATAAATATTACCAGGAGAAGATGGGTGTGCATCAGGCAATATGAAGTGCCTGCTAAAAATTTTATATTCAATTCTTTCTGTAAAAAAGATTTAAGATAGTAGGAGAGAGATTAGTATTGATCAAATAATTTCAAATTGAATAATTTAACTAAAAATCTATCTACTACTTCCTATTTTGAAGTATATGCATGCGAAGTATAATGTCCCCAACCTGGCGAAAGTGCACAACCAATACTTGCCACTGGAAACAAAGAGAAGCTCTTTGATTGAGGGAAAAGAGGGAAAAATGAGGAGGACTGCATGGTAACATACTTTCTTGCTGACAAAAAGTCAAAGCTTTATCTGTCTAATCAGAGGTTTCTGCAAATACTCTAATGTCGGTGTATATTTTTGAATGCACAGTAAAGCGAGAGACCCAGAGCATGTCTACGAAGAGAGTGCGCAATAAAATAAAGCCCCTTACCAAAATCCGTGTGAAAGTGATGCAAAAATACGGAGGGTCAGTTTTTCTTTTTGGTAAATTACTTTTTAATACCATCTTCTGATATATTGGGAGAATAATGTTATAAAATTTTACTAATATTGTAGCTTTTGCGTATGCTTTTTGAATTTTGTGGCATGATTTTTTGAATCTGTAACATGGAAGTTATCAAGTAACAATGCAGCAAGGATTTGCCTTTTCAAACAAAAAGTGCAAAAAAGTGATACCCAAACGGAAAGAATGGAGCTATGTCCAGTAATTGTTATGAGACAGTAGTAGCATTTGTTATCACTCAAATCAAGACAGTTTTTACCCAAACAAGGTTGCAATCAATGAGTAATTTCGTCCTTATCCATTGATCGCAACCTTCTTTTTCATAGCCTAGGCGTGCCATCATTATTGTATCTTTCTATTCGTTTGATATATTGAGCTGTTATAAGTTTTGAGTGCCATTATAAATTAAAATCACAGCAGAGCTCTTCATCAAAGGCAAGCAATACCATGAAACTTAGCAACTTACGAAGGTTATTGCATAATTACAGCAGCAAGCTGACCATATATTGGGCAAGTCTATGTTCGCATTATGAACAAAGTTGTGGCTTGTTTCTAAAGGTGCTGAAAATTATGAATCCTTCTTACATGCAGTTTTTAGATACAAAACTCAAGCTTGAAGGCATCTCCTGTATTAAATATTACGGCAAAATGAGCACCTGTCTACTCTAGCATTTTTTTTAATGGTGACTGCAACTAATTTATTTATTTATAATTGAAACTAGTAAGATTTTACGACCCCTCTATCCAATGTAGTTATTACTCGGAGTATAGCAATGGTAGCGTACCAGCCTCCTGCTCTGAGTCTGCATTTCTGTTTAGTTCGTTTGTAGTTTCATCCATTCCGTTAAACTGAGATGGTCGCTGCAAGCAATTGCACAGAGCGTCTACAAAGGAATAATTAAAAATATCATAGTTCACTAAGGCAAATAATGCGGCAATTCGCTCTAACAAAAAAAACATTTTGCCAAGTTTCAAAAAATAGAGAAATGTAGCAAAGTAATAGACATAATATATGCTCTTTCTGTGCATTTTTTATATTTCCAATACCGTTTATCTGCAACCACTAAATAGGTTGCTGGATTTCATTGGTTTTGCATAATTTATGTATACCTGTACCTTGAGAAAGTGGGTAACACGGCAGTGCAACTTCGAGTGTACGGACACCCCGACCATAAAAAAGGGAAACTGGATACTGTTTCGAAGAGCACATCCCAGAATCTGCAGCTTGCTGTTACTTCACCAGGATATTCAAATCAAATGAAACCTGAAAAAAGGTATAAGTTTCGCACTTTCTCCTACCATTGATGCATAATTACTCCACTCCATCTTTCACAAACGATTTAAGATTTTCAACAGAGATCAGACATAAAAGCATTACAACGGGGCTAGTCACTTAAACTTACTGCATTACAGTCTATTACACGCCTTTTTTATTATCGTTCTCTCGAATTTAATGTTGAAACCGAGTTGGCGGCCAATTCTGCTTTCGAATACTGCTCGTAACTATTTCTTGAAGGAATAACTTGCGCTAAGCAGCAAGTATAGTCAAATTTGAGCTTTGTAAACCTTGCCGAAGTAGTGATTTATCCAGGGCTTTCTGCTCTTTTGACTCTGCTTGTTCACGGGATGAGTATTACTTCATGCTGCTATTGTACCGTCTTTTGTTAGTACTTTTCTCGCGATAAAAAATATTTAGAAATAATTTGTTTGGCCCGTGTATATATAACCATATGCAGTGAATATTTGTCCTGGCCTTCAATTTATCTCCCTACAAAACCCTACAGAATTCGATGGGAACAGACAAGAGCCCGGCGGGTTCACGAAAAGAGGGTAATGTCGTGACTGAGGATGGCATTGAGCAATCAGCTCTCTCATCTACTCTTGCTGATACAAATCACGATGAAATTGCTGTTAAAGTGAGTAATTTGTCGTATAGTTATCGTGTTTGGGTAACAAAAGTGTCTCCCAACTGTCTCAGCAATATCGATTTAGAGATAGTATCAGGAAGTCGTGTCCTTGTAGTAGGACTTAATGGCGCTGGAAAATCCACCCTTCTGTCCATCTTGGGTGGAAGAAAGGTAAGCTGGTTTTTTTACTTCTGTTTCATTGTCTGGAATAAGGAGTTTTATAGCTAACTTTTTCAGCATGTTGAACGTACCAAGAGAAGCGTGTGCATCATATGGGCATACTGATAACGAACAGATGAAATAGTGTAATTTAATTGCTCTAACCCATGCATTTTGCAGCAATCAATAACGATTCCACGGAACGTGGCTATTTTATTTTATCATGTAAACATTAAATTCATTTCGCAAAGAGAAATCTTATGTCGATCACGCCATTAGCTACTCTTCCCTTGCATTTTCCGAAAGCTCATATAATTAGTAGTAGCTTATTTTGGTTTTCTTGTTCTTAGCTTATTCCGGCCGAATCAGTACATATTTTCGGTCGAAGCGCTTTCCATGATCTTGCATTACAAAAGAATGTGCTCTATCTCAGTGATCCTTGGAAACATGGTCAGCTCCTGATATGTAGCTATAGCTAACGCCAATATTTTTTTCAACGATATAATTCCTATATTCTGGCTTGATACAGGCAATAGAATTGCATAAAATGGTTTTACTTTGCATGTTTTCCGCCCGTCTCAAGCGAATAGCGACTGTGCAATTATGCAATAAACCCTCCTGCTTACTGTCCATGATTAAACTGCACCTATTAATCTGTGCATCTTTGCGTCTCAATTGAGACATAGAGATATAATTTTAAAGTGCTTCAGTCTCGGTTTTCGTAAACTATAACGAAGCAAATATAAAACTGAAGAAAGATCATTCCTTTGTTATACAAAAAACATCTTTTCCTATCAAACTGAGAATAATGGCCAAACAGCGGATATTACAAAGCATGATACATGACAATTAGAGCGACATACATTTTGATTTTTTTTGCAGAATACTGCTATGATATCTCTGTGAAGAGCCTGTTAAAATCTCATATTGGAACAGAGCGATTCAACTATTTAGTAGATATCCTGGATATTGATCTAAGTTGGAGCCTTTCTCTCATATCTGATGGTCAACGGCGGCGATGTCAACTGCTTGCAAATTTAATAGAGAAAAAGGACGTATATATTCTTGATGAAGTTACTTCTGATTTAGATCTACTTGCAAGAGAAGGATTGATGCGGTAATGACTGGTAGTTTCGCTATATCATACATGCTATTGCTGCCTTTTCTTTCACGAATGTTTTCCCACTTTCAATCTGATTTTAGGGTTGTGCTAACTTACTGCTGCTACAATTTGTTAATTGGCTTGTTTTACAAGACGTTTCATTTCTGTTTTGCATCAACAAGAAATACGTAACCTTTTCTATACTGGATGTATGTGATTCCATTTAGTCTGTTGCAAACCGAAAGTGAAGATAGGAAAGCCACTGTTATGTATGCAACCCACATCTTTGATAATATGGAAGAATGGCCCACACATATTCTATACTTACGTAAAGGCCGTGTGGAATGCTTTAGTGAATTGAATTCTTTGCAAGCGTGAGTTTATAAATATACTCGTGTTATAATTTTATTTCTTAGCTCTTAGCATTTACCTATTTATTTTTTTAATTTAGGATTGCAACATATGATGTGAGGTGCATACCATGGTGTTTTAATTATTGCTTGTTTTTAGTATACCATTTTGCTACCTTCAACTCTTGTCACGCTCACATTTTTTACTTTTCCTTGCTCAAACATCTATGCTTTAATAACACTTGTGAAGAGCGCTAATGGGTCCAGAATCTATTTATATATCGTTGGATTGTTTGCAGAAGTACCATTCAATTTTTTTATTTTTATTAGCTTTAGAGATGTCGTTACTATGTTATGTAGAAAGATGCTTCTAACGGAAATCTGATTTACAATTTAGGTATATTGATTTGAAAAACCGGAAAGTTTTCAGCCCATTATTCGAACTTATCCGCAATTGGTTTTTCCTGGAAAAGAAGAACCAAGGCAAGCTATCACAACTATGTAATGGAAACGAGCAAGGCGCGTTAACTGTTTGATCCCAAATTTATCAAAAGAATAGAAAATGTTTTGAGCATTGGCTCAAAGCTCTTGATTTTCCTAGTTTTGTATCTGAGCATTTTTCTGTTTTCCTAAAACTTAGCAATTTCTTACGTTTCCCTACCTTTTCGCTGTATATAGAAAATTTTTCTGTATTACATTCTACAGTATACAGTACTAAATATTTTTATTGGAATTCGATTTTGTTGATTTATTAAGCCATATTTATAATAACAAGAAAATGCATCGCAATTTCGTTTTGTATTTTTTGAGGCCGTGAATACACTTGCATGCATAAAGCATGGTAAGAAAATTTTAATGGAACACAAATGCCCATTATCTGACTTATAGCATTCGTTGGGGTTTATCGCTTCCGTTTGATGTTGCTCTTGCTCTTCATCTGCACTGTTCAAATGCAACTACAGATATACTCGTTTCTTTCTGATCCATTGTAACGATGCCATACTCAAGCAACAATCCTTTTAATTTGTTATTGCTCCTTCATTCTTTGCTATAGTCTAATAATATAGCGTGTACCAAATCCCCCCCTTCTTTTCAATGGTAGGGCAGCGCTTATAATGATATTGTACTAGTAATCACATTGCTGCGTTTTCTTTCGTTCACCACATTTAAGACAAATTCAATTTATATGAAGAGGTAATTAACCTGCATTTTTTGTACTTTATGATTTTTTCTCTTTGGTGATAAAGACATGCTGACCATTCACAACTGCAGTCACCTTCATAAGAGCTGAAAGTCGCGAAAGGGTGTGTATTTTCCCAGAAAATTTTAATTTGATTATTTTCTTGTGAAAAAATTGCATTCAGCACTTATGATTATCATGAATAGAGTATGATGCACTGCAAAATAATAACATCGCTGTGAAAAGTAGTCTTGGTACCTTTTTATGATGAGGGTAGTAAAAGATTATTTAATCAATTCAAAGTCATTTGCCACCAAGCTTTTCCACAGAAGTTGGCCATTGTCGTGAACTTAAAAACTCAGACATGCATTTGAACTGATTTCCGATTCTAAAATTCAAGTTCCTTTCTGGTCATTACTAGCGTTACAGCAAATATGAATGAGGAAGGTAACTGGGGTTTCTATACGTTGCTTCAACACGAATGCTACAAACGGTAGAATTATTATTATCCATAGACATTCTCATTTCCTTTTCTTAAAAAATGTGTTTATACTCTTCAATTGAGGAAATATAATTTTTGCATTTAGTTAAGTTCGCAGCGCAAGCACAAGTAGAGAGGTAAACCTGTTTGCTACCTGCGACTGAAAATTTATCTAATTTAGAAAACAGTAAAAATAGTACTACTTTTCGTTTAATTCTGTGGGTCGCAAGTTACTAAATCAAACGTGTAAAGGACAGAGATAGGCACTAAAGATGTTAGCATTTTCCCTTACAAATTTAATTTTGAAAGTGTCATGCAAACAAAAGACCGGCAGGCTATTTATTGAAAGCTCCCTGCTACGCAAATCAGCTTGTGAAAACAACTTTTGAATCAAACGGATTCCAGTTTCCCGCCCCTGCTACTGGGGCGTGAATGAACAGAATGTTTCCTTTGCGCCGCAAGGTGCCATGAAACTTTATTACCTTTTAAGGTTTCTTTTATAACATTCGCTTTATTATTTTCCCAACGCATCTCTTTCGTAACATTGAACAAGAGAGAAGCAAGCATATTTCTTTAACTTTGCCTTCTGGTGATACCGTGCAGTGCTTGCTTCATGAAATGGATAACAATCCTCCAGTTTTGCTCCACGCCAAGATAAATAGTAAGTTACTTTTTCACTGAAGATTGGAAATTATGGAGAAACAAGAGCAGCTGACATCAGCTCTGAATTTACTTCGCCGCTTACCTCCGCAAGATCTGAGTGAAACTCTCGCTGGGTTGTGTAAGTTTTATAAGCCTATTTAATATCCACCTGCATGGAAGGAATATGTAGATCAGTTTTTGTTCCCTAAAGAACTTGGTAAGAGATACTACAGAGGAAGGCACCAGCTGGATAATTATGCCTATATATATAGAAACGAAAGGAATAACGGTAGCGGATCTACTTGTGGCTTTTAGCAAAACTTGCTTTTCCTGTTACTTCTTTTCCTTTACCTTTGTGGAAAACACGATTATTTGCGGTGCATGTAGCAGGCACCTGATAATCGAACAGATATCTCTCACGGCAACTTACTTGCACTTTTTCCTTTATATCAATATAACGATAAAACTTTTCTTTCAATGGAAAATGTCATTTCATACCTATGAGCGATATCTTTATAGCATGGGTGCCATTCTTTTTAAAAGAGAGCCAAACGGCAAACGAAGGCTGTGAAGAGATGCTGCAGTGTTCGATTTCATACTTCAATTGTTCAATATTTTAAGTGGTTGAAAATTTTTTTCTGCTCTAAAATACCTTATTTCTCAGTATGAACGTAAAGTGAAAATCGATTAAATTTGAAGTAAAATTTCGAAGTTTTCTATTTCCATAATAAACTTTGCATTCTGTCGTGTTGCTAGTAAAATTGGCCCCCACTATTAAAGAGGATATACTTCGACGCACATTTGTTCCTTTTAAGCTTCTTTTTGACGAGAATGTACTGTTCTTAGCACTAGTAAATCTAAACACTGCTCTTTTTGTAATTAAAAATGTGTAATTTTTTAATATCTACAAAAATATGCACAATTGCTGCATTTGGACGTTGAGGCTGCTAAACTGTTCCAATAT
Source organism: Cardiosporidium cionae (assembly GCA_015476325.1). Classification (NCBI taxonomy): domain Eukaryota; phylum Apicomplexa; class Aconoidasida; order Nephromycida; genus Cardiosporidium; species Cardiosporidium cionae. Next base: position 87,470 of record JADAQX010000025.1, read on the forward strand.
ACACCCTATCTATTTTAAAAAGCGTCCTTTTCTAATAAAGTAGAAGCTTTTTTACAATCTTTATTTTTGTTCACTTGATCCTTTTCAAAGTATGTAGAGTATTCACAGTATGCATTAATGTTCTACCGCTATATTTCACAATCTTTAAATTTGTTTTTTAAGCAAAATTATATAAGAATTATGTTTTTTTTTGATGAATCGATGTTCGAATTGCGGTGCAGTTTTTGTAGTTTATCTTTTATTATAATAGAACCATTTTTTGCTTATGTAGTTTCATCTTAGTATTTTATAAAATTGTATGACAGTTTCATATTGCATTTTCTCAATAGAAGGGGAAATATTTTATTGGCTGCGAATATAATCAAGAAGATGTGAGTTTTCGTTCTCCTTGGAGTAATGCCTATATTCCCTCTTCTAAACGGGGATATTATCCGTAAGTTTTTAAACTCTACTCCTGTAACTAACAATGTGCTTACTTTTCTTGCAGTTAATATCAAAGTGGTTCATTGCTATTTTCTATGTATGGGACTGCGTATATGCTTCATTAAATTTTTATTTCTTTCCTATTAGCAGCTATAATGAGATGTATTCACAGCATTACTACAATATACCTATGCCGTTACTCTTAGTGTATATTGCCATTTGGAAATAGTTATGAGTGTGGGCATTAAAGATAATTTTTTGAAAACTATGCTGCCGTGTTGTATAGCAGATAGGATTTGATTGTTGCACTGAATTTTCATTAATTGTATGAAATTTTTAAAGACAAGAAAGGCCGGGTATGGAAATAGTTTTAAGCTGTTTTTGTAAAATATTTTACGTCTAATACTATCCTTACTCTTGTACCAATGAATTCCTTTGTTCCGATCATGTTTCTTCAGCAAAGAATTTCTACGAGAATTAGAGGTGGAATACAATGCGTTGTTTGATGAATTTCGCGAGGCGTAAGTGACCTTTTTGCTACTTTTTGTATATAATTAAAGAGTACTCAACTATTTTATAAGATGAATTTTTAGGAATAGTGTAGACATGTTTTGGTTGTTATTTCCTGTTGTTGCCCTGTTATGATTCTTTTTATGCTCTATTACGTATGCTAATTTTGTGTGCGTAGGTATTATGATGGAGGTGTTTCATCGGTATATTTGTGGGAAGTTTTAAACAAAAATGGATTTGCCGGAGCATTTTGCATGCGCAAAGGTGCATTTTTTTCACTGAATATTAACTATATAGACTATTTCAGTTACTTTGTTAGTATGACTTGAAAGATGTACTATTTACTTCACAAATGTGTCATTCACTTGATTAAGAGAAACCTAGGCCTCCGTCATTTTGCTTTGCAACGATTTGTGCTGCAAACAGAGCGAATAAGATTGTTAATGCTTTAGTGCATCGACGTTCTTTCTATAGTATGTTTAAGATAAGGAGGATGTAAAAAATCATTGTTCGTATTAATAAACCGCATGTTCAGACTTTGACTACGAACAAAATAAGCAAGTTGGGGAGTGGAATTCTATTCATGTAATCAAGGTGATTCGTGAAAGCCAAAACGGTAAGTTTCTGCTTTGCTTTGTACTTTTTTATTTAAAAGTAGATATAATCTAGGTACTATTTTCTTTTGATTGAGTTTTATTCTATGCAAGGTCGATAATGATGTTCCTATGATAATAAAGTTTCGAGTCCTATCTCTCTGACTTTTTTATTGTATGTTAGAGTGAATGAGAAACATGCTAATATAGCGTATGTACTGCTACAATTATCATATTTTTTACAAAAGAGATCCTATCTATTTTTTTGATGTGCTACGGCAGTAAATTATAGCCTTGATTCGGAGCTGCATCTCCGCTTTAGTTATGAAGGCAATGATGTGGGATCCATTGATTTTGGTTGTCAAGCTTCTCGCACGGTATGCTTCAACACTGCCAAATTCACCCACTGTTTTGTTTTATTATGGAGATAGTAGAAGCTTTTGTGATGTTAGCAGTTGCTGCTCTTAGCTATAGCTCTGTTTTGTACTATCCGATTACTTCCTGAATATCTGATGCTGGCTTATTTCATTGTTTCTGTTGCTCATTGATAGCTTAAAATGCATTAAAGTCGTAGTTCAGCTTGGATGTTTGGAATTATTTCATTTATATCATTAAGAATTGATAATTGCATTTTACAGAATGAAAAGCATAGCGTTCTCACTGCAGGAGAATCTGGAGATATTAAGGGGCATATTACTATTATTGGTTAGAAGAGATAATATATTGATCGTTACTTTTATTTTTAAACGCTATGACATAATTCGGATGTTACATCTTGTGTAGCGATTGGAATTCAATACACATTTCCTGATTGTTCGTGATATTTGATAAGTTTCCGGAATGAAAATGCAGTCATAGCCTTATTCGCTTTTCTATCTCGTTGCGTCATAAAGGTGTAGCATGATTCATTTTAGTCCAAGAGGAGAAACTTTAAAAAAAGATTATTAGCATAAACATTACATTGTAATTCTAGAAATATCTTGAGCGTGGATATGTCTGACAAAATCTTAATGAGCAGTTAGGAGAAAACTTGATTTATATGGCTAGATAGTAGGGAAATGATAAAACTAAGCGGCATAACATTAAATAAATATGCTCTTATTTCCATTATGTTTTGAAGCATATTCTGCATGATTTCGATAGAGTATTGGATAATAATGGGTATTAAGATTGTAAATTAGAGCTCGCGAAAATTCTTTAGTTAGCCTGTTAGTCACATGCTAAATTATTTTTCACTCTTCAATGTCATAGATCTTTTTATTTTTCTCTTGGTAATTTTCTTTGGCTATGATCAGGTAGCATGATAGATGAAGCAGAAGGCTTTTTGAGAAAGCGCGTGGAGCAGTTGCTTTTACCTAGAATTCGAGAGGTATAACCAGCCACTTTTTTCTAATTTATGTTGAAAAATTTATATATAGAATGGTTGAATGGACTTTGAGCTGTACAATGAAAATTGGATAAAAGAACGTACGTTTACCATCTTTTTTGTCATCTTCATGCATTTTTATCTTTTCCATTGTCTCCGTTATTGCTTTGCAAAAACTATCTTCTTGATGAATAAATTTGGCGTTGACATTTCACTACATGTTTGTTGAATTATGTGAATGCTGTACTTTATTTATTGCTTTAATCAAATGGAAGTGCTTTTGTTTGGATTGACCTAGGTTGCAAGAAAAATGTGTCCTAGCTCACTAAATCTTTCCGGACGAACAATTGAATAAATCCACTGTGCCGCGTTAGATTCATTAATGATGTCATTACAGCTTACAACAACATAGCTTAGTTCCGCTATGCGTGAAAACATTTCTGCTATATTAAAATATACTAAATTATTTCACATCTATCGTTGCATGTTAATTGTATAAATGGCTTTGTTTCAAAATGTTTTCAAAACCAGTTGCATAGATAAATTTAAGACTTGTCTTAATTGAATGCTTCACTTTTCGCTTGAAACATCGAATGTATTTTTTATTTATTGCGTTTAAGATATTAAATTTGAATAAGCTGTATTGTAATTTTGAAATGTTGACCATAAATGGACAAATTCTGTTACATTAGAGTGATTTGCTTTAACATATTGTATACATCTGTGCTGAGTCAGCGCAAGTGTTTTTTATGAATAATGAAAGTGATCGTATGTCTTTTATACGTAGCAATGCATCTTTTTATTTGATGAACTTTATTTGCAGCACAAACATTTTCTACAGGCAAAAATACATTTCCCTTCCCCATGATGCATTTAATTTATGGACCACATAGTTTTACCCCTTGATACCGCCATTTACTTTAACCAATCTTTACAGCATGAATTGCTTTAAATGCGGATTCTTTTTCCGCAGCTAATCGCTTTTAGTAATGTTTTAATTAATATATAAGTTAAAGCAATCATTCGCATATGCGTCACCTATAGTCGTTGAAGGGTTATTAAGAGAACAACTAAGTCGAAATGTTACAAGTTCAATCATATGCATTTGAGACAAAGAACTGCGATAGCACGAAGAATCCATGTGAAATTATTTGAAAACTTTACTGCAAAATGAGTTTCTTTTTCATTGAAAACATATTTTGCTGCTACAATGTTGGAGATAGAGAGGCTCCCGCTGAATCGAGAAGTTGTGGTTATACCGTCATGATTTCACGTACGTTATGTATTTATGGAAAAAAACTAGGCACACTCTAGTTTTAGAAAGTACCAGCAAGTTTTAGAGTAATTTTAAGAGAACAGCATGCTTGATGTAAATTATGAGGATGCTATATATGCATATATTTATCATACGATACCAAAATTTGTGTAGATGTGCAGTACGTGCCCTTTTTGGCGGCAAGATGGCTGCTATAAAGCCATAAAACATTGCGTCATACACTCCTGTTTGGAAAAATTGTTACTGTTGATGAAATGCAGCATTACAAAGCTAAAGCTTTAAGATAAGAAAGATACTTCTAGATATAATTTCCCGTGATACAAGGCTATTTGTGCGTACTGATAGAATGCAATGGATTCCAATTTGGAAGAAATAGATTATTTCGTAGTACATGTAACCTTGCCAGGCATAATTTGGGTATAGTTGATACAGATTTCCACTAGTGCTATTTTATAGCATAAGGCTAGCTAAAGTTCAGTGCCAGCATAAATTTTAAAAAATAGTATAAAAAAATGGTATTAATTAAATCGTTGCTTTGGTAAGCAAACACTGCCCAAGCCATATAAGAGGATTGAAGCGTTTTATCAAATTGAAGTCAAATGAGGATGATGAAACGTCCATATTATTTTCTATTCTCTCGCATAGCAGGGTAAGAGCCTCTACCAAAGCATGGAAAAGGGCATCTACGTCCTGTCCATTAAATTTTGCTTCCTTCATGAACCGATGAAGTAATTTTATAGTATCATTTTCATGCAATTCTTCAGAGCTGTGATTCGTTGCAAGATTGTTGCGCTGAAGGGAGTCTGGCTCGTTATTATCAAGCGTTGATATTTTCTCTGCCATGGTTGAGGAAAAGTTGTAGATATGAAGTCTCGTACCTTTGGAAATATTCTTGCTAAGGATGCAAGTACCAAGCTGGCAATTTATTGTTTATGCTTGAAAAAGTATAAGCATTAAAGGCCTTCATTAGATAAAAACAAAGGGTTTTAGATGTTATGGCAAAAGATATGCTTCGTGCGTAGCATTTATAAGACTACAACATGTACAAATTTCCTTCAACTCAATAGACTAATCCACTCACGAGATGAATTCGAGATCCTTGGTTGACAGCTAAAGCTATTATTCCCACAAGAAGAGCATTACTCTTTTCCATGATTTTCGACCGTATACCCGACTGGTAAATTGAATTGATAAAAACATTATCCTTTTCCTATCATATGATTTTGTTGGCATTCTGCATTTTTGTAAGTTTAATTGGTGCAAGTCCTGTAATGATCACTTTTTTTGCTAGGGAAAAGGATGAGTTTCGGCGGTGCAGGGCAGCATACGCTGGGGGAGGAATGCATGCTATTTTCCCACGGTGCCAGAAACTTTTTTTGCAATACGATTATTTTCATATTTTATGCGTTTAATTACTCAATAATTGTAATAATGAGGCATGTAAGAAGTTTAAAATTGATAAAGAATAGCCCCTGAACCATGGCTTATGATATAGGATTCACGCCACTCTCTCTTCCCTCAAGGCAGACAGGCGCTTCAAATCGTAGGAATTTCATGTCTTTTGCTTCGGATCATCGCGCCTTAGCCAAATTCCAATTCCAGATCAACGGTTTCCAAGATTTGCCAACAAAAATCGGTGAAAATATAGGTGAAAAGGCAACGTGAGTTATTTTATAAGCAAGTAAACTACCCTGAAAAGTGTAGACTCTTCTGCTTCATGTTATTTCTAATATGAATGTGCTGACATGTACAATTGCCACTGCACAGTAACACGAAGAAAACATTTCATCATTCATTATTTCTTACATCAATTCTCGGTAAGGCTAAGATTTTTGATAGAGAAGAAGTAATAATGGAGAATTTTAATGTTTAATTTATTATGAATATGACTTTACCCTCAGAAAAAGGACAGGCCAGTCCATTGATAGAAAGGTGCGCTTAATAGTTGAATTTTTTAGACTTTATTTGCAGAATTTATTGTTCTTTGCTTAACTTGTTGCATTAAATATTTTCCATAGTATGCTTGCAAACTATTGTGTCTGCAGGGGTGCTCGAATGTCAGAAATAGACCGCAATGACTGTAACTTCATGGATGGACTGACTGAAAACGGCATAACTCGCTTAATTTCTCCAAATAATCTGTATTCGACAAATAGAAAAGCAACGAAAGGCAAATCAATAGAAGGTGTTGCTTATTCTGTAGCCAATTTTTCATTCCAGTTTTTGCAAGGCCCTTAAACTTAATAAACTTGAATATCAAATTAAGTGATCTTTGCTGTCAGATTCAATTTTATTGTCCGAATCTCAAGCTAATTCTCTATACCTTCAATTAAAAAAGGGCTAAAGAATTCCGTTGAGAAACTGTACTTTGAAGCGTAGTGAAAGCGAAAATAACATGCACCAATCTTTGAAACTCACTTCAAGTATTAAAGACGTTGCACACATTGAAGCATATAATTCGAAAGCACCAGTGACTTGTATTCAACAACCTAGCGACATTACAGAAGTAAACTTCAGTTGATCAGAAGATAGCCGTACAGTATTTGATTTGGATTTTTAAATACAGCTGATTAGATTAACTCTTTTGCTTTTAGTCATTTGCTGCACAAGACAAGTTACAGTACTCTTCACTTCCTACCAGTATTAAAGAATTCCAGTCTAAACGGTTAATTCAAGAAAATCACAGAATGAGCAGCCTTAAGAAGGAAACAATTGGGTCCCAATGTTTAAAATTGAAATATTGTCAGAAAAGCAAAATTGAACAGTCGCAGCAGCTTACGCAGCCACAGCATAGCACGCAAAATTCACGAAGTTTCATTTCACCTGTGGAAATCAAACAAAAATTTCGGATGTTTCATTCACAGCTAGTGTAAGAATATACGTTCAATATTTTGTTTAGCAGTATGCGACTGTTGCCTATATGATTAAAGGGACAATAACAAGATAGAAATATTCTAAGAAACAAAACCGCATATAAGGAGGTTGGATGCACCTCAATCTAGCCCTTTAAGCGTGCTTCTATAGCTAATAAAAAAGTATTTAATTCAGCACTCCTTTCATTTACACAATTTTATAAATCAGGAAATCCCACTTCGCATCAATACTTTTAGCAATCCTTGATTTTAAATTGATAAGCATCTCTGAATATCAACGGTTCCTTAAGATTTTACGACAAGATAGTGGATGAGTTTACCGGCATTAAGTTTTTCTACATATTTCATTTTTTGTATGCTACAAATTTCATTGCTTTTGACAGACACATAGAGAAGCTTTACATAAAATACTTAAAAACATATGATGTTAACGCGCTTGTGCTTGATTTACGGAAATACTTAGACTAACACCAGTAAATTAATTGGCTGGAGAAATTGTTTTTCTAATTTTGATATATATATAACTTACATTTGCAGGCATAAGAATGCATCTTTGCCATTGATAACTGTGAAAATATAATGCGATAGACTTTACAGAATTTGAAAGAATTATTGATTCAATTATTACTGTTTCAGAAAATAAAATACTTGAACGCTAGCAAAATGTAAAATTTAACCAAAGCAGAGATTGTTAATCTACTTTTAGTGCGTGATAAAAGCAATAATTATTTGCACTTTTTGGAGCTAACTTTTCTCTTATAATAATTACCGTTTTGTGAAATGCTTTTTACACACGGTAGAATTACTTGAATGTATAATTTTATTGCAGTCATATGATCTTCCTTATACAATAAAGAGAGGTCTATATGTGATATGTGTTGTCTATGTTTTTTGCAGGAATGTGAAACCTTTTTGAGAGTGCAGTTAATTTGGGATGCCGTGATAAGCGCTTCATCACAAAATTGAGTATCGGGTTCTTGTCTTGCTTTTCGTGCTAGCAAAAAAGATTCTGATTTTGACATAACAGTGGAAAATATTTTTAGTATCCCCCCCAAATATTTTGCTAATATGTAATATTCTAATATGAAAGGTCATATTACTTTTGATAATAAGGTTACTATTGAAAATGTTAGTTATCTGCTGCAGTCATATTTGTGCCTAAGATTTTAGTACTTGAATTTTCGCATTCCTAATTGATAATTCATTCATTCTTGTCAGAAAAAGGCAACTGCTTTATCAGAAGTATGCCTGTGCGTTATCCGAGTGGAACGTGCAAAAAAAGGGAAAAAATAGAAATTATTTTCCAACCTTGTCTTAAAATTTTGTAGAACAGATTAGTAAAGAACTCGCTAATGCTTCAATTAGAGTAACAGTAGTCGGAAGGGGGTAAAATAATATGACTAAAAGAAAAACAACTCTATCAAATTGTCTATCTCAACTGTTTTAATTACAGAAAATAACGTAGATTGAATCACTCATGGTAAATCACACTGGCAGCATGTTTTATTATAATTTGCACTAACAACTTTATATTATGCAATAAAATATTATAATTATATTACTTCCTTTTAAATTATTATTGTAACAAATTCTGTTTTTCTACTTTAAGTAAGGAAAGATGCTAGCTTTGAATCAATTTCACCAATTTACATGTTAGATACTTATAATTGTAGCCTTTTAGATGGTAAATCAGTCAAAGTATCATGATTCTACAAATCTGCCAGCCGGTGGTATTGTGTTCGCTTTATTGGCGTCAAAATGCATTTGTTTTGGAAACAAGATGGCTAGATGAAATGCAGGCGATACATTACCAGCCTGTTTTCTTACAATTGTTAAAGTTATATCTGTACAAGCAGCGTTTCAAGTCTTTAAAACAACTCTAACATAATTGCAATTTTGGAGACTTACAATAGCGTGATGAACTTTGCTACTGGTGAAATGTTTTGAGAAAAATATTATATTCAGGTAGAACCCCCATTATCGGGCTAGCTCACAGTAAAAATGAGATTTTCTTATCGGCAATTGATTTATGTTGAAGTGCAAAATGTAGTGGGTCCTTCGTGACGAAAAATTACTACTTGTGCTTTTCTTTGCTATGCAAGTTTGTTCGTGGTAGCAAAGCCTTAGTTTGTAACGTTTAACACACTGAATGAACGGTTTATCAAAAGCCTATATAAACAGGGTTGTTTGTAAAATACGAAGTAAATGATAATAATTTCTCTAACGTTTTCATGTTATTAAAAAAAATTTGATGCTTAACTGAAAGTATCCACGTTATCGTTGAATCGCATTATCCAGTGGTAAAAAATATGTGGGTAATGCCTATAGTTGTATTCCCAATTCACTTCGCGTCATTCATCTGAAAAACAGTTCAGTAGATGCGGTGAGCTGAAGTTGTGTTTCGCAACCATTCCCCAAAGTTTATTTCGCTGCTATTGCAGAGAAATATACCTGCAGCACCTAAAAGTGAAATAATTTTGTGTTTTTTCAAAATATAAAACAGACTTTTATGACTGATATCCGATTTTTATGGCTAATATTCGATTTTTATGACTAAGATTCGATTTTTATGACTAAGATTCGATTTTTATAAGAGCCTGTGTGAAGTTATTGTTTCATATTTCAGAATCCCCTTCCTTTGCTACATTTCAAAATTCTTCTTCCATTTTTTCCAAACTGCTTTCTTTGGATATGCCTCAAGGTAGATAGAGTGTTACCCATTTTCGTTATAACAACTATATCTGTAACATTTATAAATTTTTGTCAGGGTTAATAGCTGTGCTCTAATCTTGGCATGAAATAGTTAAATTAGTTCCACTGATCCCCATTTGCTGCCACAATTTCATATGTGTACACGTGGTTTACCGCTTTTTTCGAATGGTTGTCCTAAGCACACTCTTTTTTATATTGCGTGCATGACAAAGAAAAGTGGCCTGAAGGGCAAATCCCATGAAATCTAGGCTTTTTATAACCGAAATTCGTTTTCTTTAAGAGGCTACTCTTGCACTATTCAAAATGAAGCAGGAGAACATGAACTGACAGATATTTTTTTATCGTTATGTATTGTCGAACTCCTTGCTGTTGTGTATTTGTTTAGATGAATAGGTCGATCATCCGGTTAGCTCATGCCTTACCGCCGCTTCCGTATTCAATGGAGGCCTTGTCTCCTTATATAAGTGCTGAAACGTTGAGTTACCATCATGGTATGTTCCCACCTCTTCCTGATTTGTCTCCAAAAAGAAATATTCGACTTTATCTTTGTTCCTCAAAGATACTCTTTTCTGCTTCAATATATTTTTTTCAAACTCAAAAGCTTAAAACTATCGAGAATATTTTATATCTTCATCTAAGAATTCTTAAATAAGGCAGTTTCCGTGCCTTTACAAACAATTGTTAGGAAAGCACCATGCAGCTTATGTAAACAAATTGAACCAACTCATTCAAGGGAAACCAGAATTGGAGAAAAAATCATTGGAAAATTTGATCAAAACCCAGGAAGGGGTTATTTTTAATCAGGTACTACTAGTTTCTTATTTCTTATTAGATACATCCTTGTTTTTAGCTGCTTCAAAAAGCAACTATTAGATAGATAATATTTGCTTTCTAGGCTGCCCAAATATGGAACCATTCTTTTTATTGGAATTGCATGAAACCTGATGGAGGCGGAGAACCGTATGGTCTTGTTAAATCCAAAATATTAGACAGTTTTGGCAGTGTCGAATCCTTTCGAGAAAAATTTTCAACGACCGCAGCAGGGCATTTTGGCTCTGGATGGGCATGGCTAGTGTTGAATAAAGCAGGAAAGCTAGAGATAATTGGTGGCCACGATGCCACTAATCCCATGAAAGGTAAGTTTTGGTACTTGTGACTTGGTTTTTGAAACCGTATGAAACATTTTTGATAATGGATTGATAATTTTTTTAAAATGTTTCATATTGATTTGGCATAAAATTACAATAAGTTTTACTTTACAGATGGTACTGGCACTAGCATTTTAACATGCGACGTTTGGGAGCATGCATACTACGTAGATTATCGAAATGATCGTCCCAAATATATAGAATGTACGGAAAAATAGATTGCATGTGTGACCGCATTTCCTTGTAGTTAGGATCTAATCTGGATCATGCCGTTATCCTTATATACACTGTTTTTTTTATACTACAGCATGGTGGAAATTGATCAATTGGGATTTCGCCAATGAGAATTTGGAAGCTAGTGGATAGAAGTGATAACCTATCAAACATCCGGGATATGCAACAAGAAATGATGTTAAGAAATTGCTTCTTGGACCCCATGCTGTTGAAGGAGATTAACTTTTGTTTATGTCAATGCGAATTGTACACTCCGCAGAAGTGTTTCTCAGTATGCCTATATGAAATTATATATTTTTAATCGTTGGGGAACTAATGCTAAGGCATTGTTTGGGGCAAAACTGTTTCATCCTTTTGTGTGTTTAAGTTGAGCCATTCCTATGTTTCGCCTAAATGATACAGTTATTTTCTTACAAATTGCCTATAAAACGTCTTTTATTGTAACTTCCATAGCTTTTCAATCTATTACCTCTGAGGCTGAGTTTTATTTTTATTTTGGTGGGGTTTGTTCGGCGAATAGGCCATGGGAAGATTTTAGCACGGAGTTGTCGTGTCTACCCGTTTTTCTTTGAAAATTTGTACTGAATTTTCTATTGAGGAAATACGTGAAAAGCTAGGAAAGAATTTTTTGAAATATCTTCCTATGCTTAGATTTATAAAATATCATGAGCTCTGCATTTCTTGCAATCAAGGAAATGCAAACTTCTATACGTACTCTGCTATTTTCTGATTGTTGAGAATGCTCTTCAGTTTGTACGGGCAGCAAAAAATTAGCAAATTATCGAGCAACATTATTTCATAACAAAAGCCATGTAATCATTATGCCAGATCTATTTTAGAGGCATTCGTCTTACGAGTGTACTGCATAATGTTGTTCGTATGTTGCAGTTGCCGAAGTTTTTTCAAAACATTCGACAAAGGAAACTATGTAGGTGGTTCAGTCAGACTGAAAGTATTTGCCATTAGCTGTCTGAAATTGCGTATATATCCAACGACATTTGTTGCAAAGCTACGTTTTTACTAAAATGCAATAATAAGAAAGCTCCAAAGGTAATTACTCTACACTTAGTCTGCTCCTTCGATTTATTTTTGAATTCTGCTCATCTTTAACACTCCATCGTCATACATTGAAATTTGATAGCAATTTTGGAAATGAAACGGAAAGCCTAATATACAATGATCAGGATGATAAAATATCCTACTTATCTGAAAAAGAACTTAACTTATGCGGACATGATTTAAGTAGGGAGAGACATTGGCATAACCGGTAAAAAACTGCTTTAATTGTATACGCTATATGAATTTTCTTTCAAAGAAAGAAGGAAATGTCGGTCGAAGATACTGGACCTACTACTGCTTTAAATCTACAATCATTTTTGAAAGAATAATCAGAATTACATGTGAACTTGTGCAAGGGATAAATTTCTCTACCTAATTATATGGCATCGTATTGCAAATAAATGGTAAATGCAAAAAAAGTACCGACACCCCGTGAGAGCACAATAAAGACATTAGGTGCATTGGAACTGTAGCAAGTACTTTGTTTTGACAATTTTCTACCTAAATTTAATATTGCCATGAAGCTACACAGTATTGACGGAAAATTGATGACTTGCTACATACAGGGCAATACATTATTTAGAGAATAAGAAATGGTGTCATTTTAGTATCTTTCACTGCTACTTGCGTCGTGTTTTGCAATAAAACTAGAGGCTTTGTCACATTTGAAGTAAAAAGAAAGGTTTATTCTAGAAACAACACATTTCTATGTTACGAATTCAAGTCAATATTTTTTTTTGTATCAAGTATATGGATTACTTTCTCACAATTTTCTGTTCTCATTTTGTCCCCTCCTGCTTCTCGTATGGCAACCAAAAAATAATTTCGCAGCATTCACTATAAAAGTTTCAAACTAAATGGTGCATTCCAAATGCAGCATATATATACTTTCATTGATCTGCAGAAAACTAATTTATATGTGCAGAAAAGAACATTTGGCTATTTTTTATATCAACTTAGCAAATTGCTTATATTGAACTTACAGAAACTTAGACATGAAGGAAAGTAATATTACTGGGATTTTTAATTCTTGGTTGCAGGATTTTTAATGCTTTTTTTCAATAATGTCAATTTCTTTCTTCATTTGTAGTTTACACTATTTTGATAAACCTCTCAACAAACGTTGCCATACTCATTTCAGTGCTGCATTGAATCAACCGCTCTGATGCCCTAATATTTTCAGTGTGCCTCTCAGGTAATTATGGCAACTGACGACTTCTAGATATAGGAAGTCTCATTTTCAACCATATACTCCGCTGGCAACTGTATTTTAGAAGATAATATGAAGCATTGTTGAAAAGGAATTTGCTGCGAAGTATATTGCTACGATTTTTTGAAAATTTTCAACCGAAAAACGAAACTCTTTTTTAATGCAAAATGACACTGTGGAACGGGGTAACGAAACCAGAATGTTCGTACAATAATATTTTTGCGGCACTCACCCTATATTTTGCATGTGAACGTTTCTCTTTGTTTGTATGTACTGCCGATTGCTGATCAGGCTCTGGCTTAAAATTTAGTGAAATGTTTATGGACTATGCTATGCAGCCGAAAGTGATGAATGCGCATCATGAAGTGCTTTTAGAAGAGTAGGTGAAACCTGGGGTAGCTATTCAAGAATTTTGTGCCAATAAAACTACAAAACTGTAACATTAATGTGTATGACACTAATTTCCTTCTTGTACTTGTTAAATGATTGAAAAAGAAAAACTTAGACGAAAATTGTCAATTGCATTAATTCCTATTTACAATGTAAATAGAAACCATTCAATTAAAAAAAGTGCTTATATATTTTTTTGCTATCCACGCAAGTGGAAGGGCGAAAATGCAAGCGGAGAGAATATGTACCCGAGTAGAACATAAAATGGACAATGTTGGGAATTCGTAATTACAGGTAAAGTGCAAATATTTTTCATTGTATATTCAATGGGACATGGAACAACCAGCTGGCTTATTGTGGATAATTCGCTTAATTCTGAGTAGATAACGGCAAGGTGAACTGTAGCTGCTGCTCGCACCAATGTTTCAACACAGGCTTCAAGGAATTCGGTAACCAGAATAGAATTACTATTACATCCCGAATTTAAATAAAATGTAGATTAAGCGATGAAATTATTGTGTTGAGCGGCTTACAAATGCTAAGTGGTACAAATAGTTTCCAGTATAGTTTCAAAACAATATTCACACGACGAGCAAGATTGGCGGTAAATTATGTTTCTATCTTCGTGTGTCGCACCATTAAGAATGTAATGGAAAGTAGAAAAATTCCTTGACTTTTCTCTTCTATGCCCTATAAAACAGCAATTGTACAATATAAATAATTGCCGCAAACTTACATTCAAACTTTGAAAAGAAAAAGGAAGACCAAACGGTGCTACGTACAAGTTTGCTTAAGTAAGTTGATAATTGCATCAACAAGATATTTTTGTACAGGTTTCTAAAGAAAGAGTGATGCAAGTAGCCTGAAAAGTATATTGGTATATTTTATGTCGGGCGGAAAATACGCAGAAGCGCGTAAAGAATAATGCGCACCTAAGTGTAGTCCGTACGTGCTTTTGCTGCCAATCAGAAGAAAGCACTGTTAGTCAACGCTGTTTTGTTTGTGGACAAAGAGTAGTGTCTTTTGCAGCTTTAAATCGGTTAGTGTCTTTCGAATCAAGCAAAAACAGTTTCTAAATAATAATGGGAGGTATTTGCTGCTTTCAAACAATATACTTGCTCTCTTACCCATATTAATTCAAACCGAAATCATAAATTGTGCGATTGGTAAATCAGAGTTACACCTTTGAAATTAACTTATAGTCCGTGCAAGTTTGCTCCTAAATTACCTTTTTTAAAGCTTCAAATTTTTAAAAAATTGAAGTACCTCACTGCCCATCGCAAAAGGTTTGAAGGGGCCTCCGTGCAAAAGCAGGTTTTATTATAGAATGCCCGCATTCTAGTAACTTCTATTGCGGTCGAGACACTTAGTTAAAACAGTTCCCGAAGAATGGTAAAATATTGTAGGGTAGGCCAAAACTAGCGAAAAATAGAAAGCACGTTTTTTTTTGCTTGACAGTAGTTGTGACCTGCTGCGCAGTGTTTTAGTAGTTGTTTCTAAAGCTTCGCAGTTCCTCACTAGATTCCAACTAAGAATGATTGTGGTCTACCGGCGCATTGCCGAAAAATCCCTACGCTGGCATTGCGAGGGGAACGCTCTTCGAGGACCGCATCTGTTGAGAGGCGCGGCGACGCGAAAATTAACCGTTGCGGTGGATGGCGTCCCCGAACTATAAATGACTAGTGTTCACGAAAAGTAACTGCTTCCTTTTTCATTGAAAATGAATCGTGCATTTTTAACAGTTATCATTCAGATATATTTTTATAATTTTCTGGAATACTACTATTTAACAATTACGATCTCTATTTACATTATATATCGTGGGAGTCTGTCGCTACAAGAATTATAACCTTCAAAACAAGAAAGTGTTCCACTACGATAGGCCGATTCATGGAAGGTACTTCGGAGAACTCATGCATATCTTTCCTTGATAATTTAGATAATAAAATGCTTTGTTGGATTTTTGAATCGATCATCGTCTTATTGTTTGGATGGTAAAAACCACTGTGAGTTCATGAATTTTTCGGATTCTGTAACCGTTCTGTGAGTCCAGACTGCTTCAGTCATTTTATTGCGACGCAATTATTTTGTATTAATCTTTTTAGTCTACCTTCGTTTTTCTGTCCTTTGATGACACTAAATATACTTTCTATTCTTTTACTCGGATTTTTCCTTATTTTATTGCGGAACATGCATGCCTATTCTATTCTATTAACACCGATAATCTTATATGAGTTCTGATACGTATATTTGGCCGCTTGCAGTCACGTAGTGTCAGAAAAGTAGAAGCTTTCAAATTGCAGTACATGCTTGAAAGTAGCGTTGCTGCCTGTGCTGGAAAGCAGTGAGCCGCGCTTCTTTCTTGCTATTTGTGAGTGTGTGTTGAAGAATTTTGAGAGAGATGCAAAAGAGAAAAGAAGTGAATTTTTGAAGCACTGCTTAGTTGAAGATAGTTTTTCGTGTGCAGCCCAAGCTATTAGCGAAATGGGCGCCTTTCTTGCTTCTCTGGTATGCTCGTGGCCGCAACTGTGAGGTGGATGCACCTACTCTCTCTTTTTAATCTGTCTACTTAGTTCAATCCATTCCATGTCCTCTACTTCATCTGACTATTTCATTGGAGAATGCTGAATTTTTTCCGAAACTCTCAACTTTGCTTCTTTGGTTTGAATCTAAATTAGCTGGATCGAATCTATAACATTTTTTGTTTGTTAAAAGGAATGGCTATTGCAACTACATATATTAAAACATTACATCAGGTTAATCGCTTTGTTTTGTGAGTCTAAACACTTTTTACGTGTTGAAATTATTCACTGCTCATCTTCTTACTCGCAGTGGAACCTTTTTATTCCCCATTCTCTCCTTTGTACTCTCTTTTTTCCGCATGGCTTATCACTTATTTTTGAGATTGCATCATTGATTTGTTCTCTTGTATTGTGTATGTCTAAGGAAGTGAATAGCCATATTGTTGTTACATTCAGTTACGTTTGAATATGTTAATGAGATTTCTTTCTTTCTGTAACGTACTTGTATACTTTCAAGCCTTTCCTATTATTTACATTAACATGAAATGATTTCATAGTATTTTTGCGTTTCATCTTTCATTTACTTATTTTTTATAAGCAAAGACATGGAGAATTTACAAGCCTTACCTGATTTTCAATGACAAAGTTATTTTCATTTTTGGAACATGTGTGCATAGCACAAATTCTGAATAATTACCTTCCCTTGCTTCCAATTTTTCTATTGGTTTTTTTGTGCGCAAAAGAATATTTTTATGCTTTCATTAAGTTTACTGGAGCTGCCGTTTTGAACGCTCTTCACCCTTCTTGTAAGTGTTAGTTAGGGAAGAAAATAATACAATGTTCATGTAGAGGAAAAAAATACGTAAAACGAAGTTTTTTCTTTATTTTTAATGTTGGATGTTTGATAGATGAAGCAAATTAGAAATACATGCAGTTCAACACTCTAAACGAGGTAAGCCATTTAATCTGTAGCTTTAAGAAGATAATGGGATGGGGAGAGTGTGCTGAGAGTATGCCAGAAAAACGAAATGTACGTGAGGCATACTTTTGAGTAGGCCTTGTTTGAGTTCGATTTCCAATGTTTCTATGCGTTGCTGTAGTTTGTCTGGTGTATAGGGATACTTCAATAGTTGCGACGATTTCAATATTGTCAATGTGAGCGCGTAGAAATAAGAGAGTAGAGAATATGTTAGATGTGCTGCATTTTTTATGAGAAAAGAAATGAACGAATCTCAAGTGATAGTATAAAAGCCAATTATGATTTTGTGGAGTGGCATCTTCTTTGTAATTGGATGTGTTATCATTTTTGATGCAATACGTGGAATAACGCCTCTGGGTGTGATTGCAAGTAGTGCAATGTTCGTTACTCTATATATCCCCTTCTTTTCCCTATGAAACTGAGAAATATACTTGGAGACTACAGGCTAGCTGACCGTTGGGTTATAAGTGCCCTATGAATCGTTTTTTGCGAGGGATAACGTAGCAGCGGTACTCTCTAAAATAAGTAGGAGAGGGTTATGCGTTTTTTTACGTAAATCCTTCTTATTAGATTTTTTTAATGGAAAATATGTGCAAAAAATTTGGCGCTCTGCCTACGGATATATAATTACAAGGAAACATTTTTTCAGGATGAAGATTTTGATGTGAGTTATTACCACACCCTATTTGTTCTTATATGTATGGAAACACACACTGTGTCTTGTGAATGAGTGATGAGCACCATGATTACATTCTCATTACGAGAAAGTAGCGAATTACCCTTTGAAGGCCATAATAATAAATTGTCGTTTATGAGCTCTGAAATGCCCTTTTCAATGTCCTCTGATGTGTTGGAAATCCAACAACGATGCTCTCCCTCTTCTTCATCTATTTCTACTCCTTCATTACTGCATTGCTCCGATGATGAAAAGCAGAAATTGGCAGTTACTCCCACCAAAGACGATGCCTATATAGCCTCGAAACATCTTTATCATAAGAAACGCCGGAAAAACCCTGCTACGGTGAATCCTAAAGTGAATGTAATTCTTATGAGAGAGGAAGAGCCGCATGAGGGGGAAATTAGGGATAGAAGGGGCTTAACGTTTGTGTTGTGTAAAGAATGTAGAATTAAAGTTTGTATTGTAAATTTAACATGAAAAATAAAAGGCGGAGGTGATAGATGTGTAAAATGAGAGAGGAAATAAAATTGCAAAATTTTTTATAGAATAGGAAGGGTGGAAGATTTGCATGCCGATGTAATTTTACTATGGACGAAGGAGGCATGCGCCACTGTTTCTCTCTACAGTTTGTATACTTTTGTTACCCTTCTTTTTCGGAATTTTATTATATTTGCAGTAACTTGTGGCCGTTTTTTAATTCATATTCCAATACTTGCATAGTTTTTGACGCAGGAACCCTCGTCATTTTTTTTAACACTGCATGAAACGTTCAGAACATAGAGGCTTCTGATGCTTGTTTTGAATATCCGCCCCCCTCCGATCAATTGGGAAGCTGCGCTCGCATTTCTTCTTCTAGCGTTGCTACAACGTGCGATGGTGTACCACCCGATGCTTCTCAAATGGATGCTCTGCCATCTACACCGGGAAATTCCTTACAGCCTGAAAATAGTGTCTATGACACCGTTTTTCAGCGAGTTATAAAAGGTGAAACTTGTGTAAACACATGCCTTCTACTAGCAAGGAAAATATTTTTTTGTATAGAGAGCCACACACTGTATACAGAGAAGGCAGAGGGTATTAGATGCATGTAGTGTGGACTTTACAAGACAGTGTGTGTAGCATATACATTTTTTTTTGGATTGAAATGTTTAAAAACGTTTTTTTTTTCCCCATAAACGAGTAGTTTGAATCGTATTTCACACTTTTTTAATAAAACGTAAAAAGTCATTCTATCTCATTTCATATACTCGTCGTTTGAATTCGTTTGCAGTGCGTCTTTAAAGTTTAGAGATATTTTTCAAAACATCCTTCACCTTGCTGCATTATTTTGTTTCTACTTTAGCATTGCAACCAGGCGCTCGACGAATGCATACTAGTCATGAAATGGGTGGATTTAGTCATCAAGCAATAAAAGGAGTATATTGGAAATATAAAAAGCAAAAATGGGTGGCTGAATGGATTTCCATTTCATCTAAACATTCTCGTGTGTGGAAAACGTTCAGTGTTTCAAAGTTAGGAAGAGTTTAAAAGCTCAAGAGTTTTTCTGTTTTACATAGAAAAGGGCAGAAAATTCTAGCTATATTTTTGGACAGCTCTTTTATTTTTTGTGTTTGTTGGCTGTCTTGGGAATAGAAGAGATTTTCCTGCTTTTTTTGTTCTTCCTCATCCTCTACTCTCAGTCGTTTGTTGCTCTCGTTTACATTTCTTTCTTCTTGCTCTCCTTTTGTATCCTTTTGTGGGTGAATGTTTATGAGTAGAGTTTTTCTTTTTTTCATACAGTGTTTGTAGAGTTTTTTTTTTATACTTATGATTGACTAGGTATGGTGACTTCGAAGCTGAATATTTGGCTACACAAACTCGAATAGAAGCCGAATTACGAGGTGATACTTCAAGAAATCCTGAACCACTCGTTTCTCCTGAGTCAGTGAGGGTGACAGCTACTGATATTTATTCAAAAATGTTATCACTGTACAGTCATAACAACGAGAAGAAACCTGTGTTATCAAACCTAGCTTCTCAAGTAAGAGGACGCTCATTCGTTTGAGAGCATTTTAAAGAAAGTATGTTTGTTGATTTCCAATTTGTTTTTGTGAGAAATGTATGGATTGTTTTGTGGAGAGAAAATTTTTTCGGAATGTAGGCTATAGTTTGAAAGCAGAAGGAGACGCAGAAGCCTGGGAAGGAGGGTGCCATCACTGTATTGTTGAGAGAGACACATCATGAGGGGCTATTCTAATGGTTTCGAGCAGCCTAAATTAAATGAAGGGAAATTTAAAAAGCAAAAGCTGTATCCATTTGCTTTGACGTTTGATTTTGTGGCGAGCAGTGTCCTGTTTTCTGGATATGTGTGAGCTTTCCAGAATTTTCTCTTGTGTAGGTTCTCCATCTTCTATTCTGAGCTCTGTTTTTCACAGGAATTACCTTGTTTATCGTCTTGTAAACCCATGTCGGTGGATGCATCCATGATGCCACCTTCTTCATCTCGTTCTTGTAATGGAAAACAGAAAAGGATAAGGAAGCAACGGGGTGTCCAAGCTAGCCGAAACGTGAAAGATACATGTTTGATAGGGTCCACCCCCTCCCTCCCCGTCCATTTGGCTAAGAAAAAATATCAGGTGAAACCCCCAGGCTTGGCATATTCTGTTAATCCTCCTTCCTCCAATCCTCCTGCGACGACCGTAACACTTCAATGCGAGACACCGGTCAAGCAACGCTCTCTCTGCAGCTTCACATCATCCCAAATTCCTTCAAAACTTTCTTTCGTTGAAACAGAGGCTACGGGGATGAGCGTATCGCCTGCTCCCTCTTCTCCAAGCCCCTCCCTGTCTTTTCTTGGGTGGCCTGTACAACAGAAGGCATCGTTAGAGCCTCCCATCAATAGAAAATGTTCTCCCTCTTCAGACAAGACGCAGCATCGTCTTGCCTCTCCCCAATCCTTGTGTAAAGCGTTGGCAGAAAATTCTCGCCGTGGCTCTTCAAGGCCGTCTTCCTTTTATTGCAATCTTCCTACTTCCTCCTCCCCTTCCGATGCTTTTAACTCCATCAGTTCCTCCTACGACTTCCCCTGTGTATCGTCCTCCCTAATTGCTCCCTCTCCATCCATAAAGAGGAATGAAAACTTGTCTTTTCTCTCCTCACCCATTTATTCGAGGCAGAACTCTTTTTCTCCTGCCATTGAGCCCTCTAAGGTCGACCCTCCGGTTGTAAGGGTTCTTTCTTCCTATATTGAGAGGGCTATTGTTTATGCGTGTATGAACTCCAGTATGCCTGTGGAGGCTTGCCGTGCGTTGTCTTTGGAGGAAGCGCACGAAAGATCCTTTTTTAAACTTCCAGAGAAGAAGAGATCATTTCCATTCGATACGTCGGACGTTTCCTCCTTAAAAACTCCAGGTGAAGGAAATGAGGCGAGAGTATTCTTTTTTCTTTTTTTGCTATACCTCTACATGTAAATACATGTAGAAACTCACCGGAGAGTGTCCATGTGGTTGAAATATGTGAATAGGCGGCATAAGAAAGGGGGAGATGAGCAGAAACGTACATAGATCTTGCCTTTTGTGGGGTTTATCTCTAGTTTTTGTAGGTTTTTTGCTGTTTTACTTTGCCGTGTTTAAGGGAGAAGCTTATGTGGATGTAGGTGAATTATTTTATTTTTGTCCATGCCCATTTTCACCAAAAGTCTGTCCTCTATTCTCTCAAATGTTACTTTATCAGAAACGTTGCAAATGACTAGATCGGACGGCATGCTCCCAGGGAAAACATTTATGGCGGAGAAAAGCCCTTTACCGCATTCTCTTTCCTCCACTTCTAAAAATCTTTCCTCTCTTACCCTTCCCTCCGTCCATTTCGCTCTTCTTGTTGATGACACTATTTTGTCTGAAGATTTCTCTCTATGTTCTGCTTTACGTGCACATTTTTCCTCACTTTCTCATGATGAACACTCTTTCTCTCATTTAGCGGTAGGTATGGCATTGTCTTTATTTGAAAATGGAGAATCACAGTGGCGTCCCACGCCTCTCTCTCCTTCTTCCTCTTCTCACTATTCTCCAAACGATATTGCCTATCAATTTTTGCCTGCACAAGCGTTACCGCTTCTCATCATTCAAGAAAATATGACATTTTATATCCGGCCGCACCCGTTTTTTGCTACGTTTGTATCGTCCGCCGTGGGTAAAATTCTTGTAGAAGAAGCTGCAAAATATCTTCTAAATCTGGGTGTCCCCGTTGATCATCCTGAATTTGCAGATTTTATCTTTGAAGCCGCCAATAAAATGAAGCTTCTCAGTACTCCTATTTCAGCCAATATTCTGTAGGAAGATCAGTGGAAGGAGAGGCATTTAAAGTAAAAAAAGGAAATGGCAGAAGATTCTTTGGTGAGGAGGGTTTCACGGTAATCTCGTTGGAAAGAGCACAAAAAGCGTTTGATCTGGCGATGGAGTATGGTTTTGAGGAGGATTGCAGGCGTTTGTATACTCTTTAGATTTGCACACTTTGCAAAGAAATGAAAGTGATTTTGAAAGGTGTTTTTGTAGAGTATGGATCAAGGAGAGACAGTGGAGATAGATTTGCCTGGAAATCCAAATCTTCTTACATATGAATATGTCTGGATCTTTAGTAAATGCATACATGTGAAACTATGTTTAATAAAGTACGAAACGTACTCCTTAAAAAATAGTTATATATATGTACAAGGATAGCGTGAAAACAAAGTGAATAGATAGTGAAGTATAGGCAAAAAAAATAGATTATAGGCAAGGATGCGCTGATTCTTAGCCTACTGTGTAAAATAGAGGGTACGACGAGTTTGCAGAAATGGTTTCTCTATTTTAAGAGATTGCACTCTCTATGAAGCAGAGCATATGTTTGTGTTTATTTGTTGATATTATCCCTGTGCTTCTTTTCTCCTTCAATTATGATCCGTAGGGGAGGTTTTTTTTTTCCTTTGGTTACATCTTTATTAATCTGTTGTGCATTAAACACTTTGTTTTTGAAATTTTTTGATAGAAAGAAGGTAAACACAGTCCATACATTGCGAGTGACGAAAAAAACTTTTGCTCCTTTTCTGTGACTATGAGAATAATACTACCTAAGAACAAATATCGACCTCTCTTTTCTTGATCATTGGCCAGGGAGTAAACATAGTTGTTTGCCAGCAGTGTATGAATAGGTATAGAGGGTGCTATTCTTTTGTGGATGGACTGTTTTGTGAGCATTCTCGTGTCTATTGCACTACTATTACTAGCCAATGACTCCAATTTGGGAGAGATATATTGCAAAATAGTTTCAAAAACGTTAAAGGACAAGGTTTTAAACCTCTGCGTTGTAATATTTTAGTGCATTCATTACAGACTGCTCGCAGAATCTTCTCTAAAATGTTCATGTACTTCTATAATACTTTGTGGAGTTCTCTCTTCTCGTTGGAAGTGTCTCAGCTATTCCTGCGTTGAAATACACGTCATTCGTCTAGGTTGATAAAGAATGTGGAATCTTTATCAAGGACGCTTTTTTGTTCAGCTTTTACGTTTCTTAAACTTATTTTTATAAACTACAATCTATTTTGATCTTTTTTTGGGAAAATTAGGGGGCCCCTTTTATTTTTTGCTTTATTTTGGTGAAGCTTTTACGTGTAAGACAGTATTTTTTTTTGTATATTTTGGACAGAGTTTGACATATTCTTTTATTCCAGAGGTGTGTCCCAATTAATGATTGTGGTAATTTTCATTCATTTCCACAATTTTTCTTTATAAATTTATTTTCCAGGTCAAACAAAATTAAGTATAGGTTTGGCTATTTGTTGTGTTTACTGGTCAATTTCACACCATTTTTCATAGTACACAATTACATCGCTACAAAAAGTTGATTACTTTATAATGATTGCCTATTTCATTGAAAGCAAGAGAAAGCATGCTTAAAAATACACCTCGTTTTTGAACAATACTATTCTTAATTCTTTCTAGTAGGAACGTGTGCGGATAGCAATGAGATTTACACGCTATAAAGGTATTGTATGCTCACTGTACAGAAGAGTTGTACGGTGCCGATACTAATTGTTAGTAAAGAAAATCCTATCTACCTGTTTTATTCCCCATAAATTGTTTTTTTAGATCGTATTGCATTTACATCCGCTTCCTCACATTTCTTGATTTTATTTTTTTTATTGTACACCCTTTTTGAATAGTGTCTTTGGCCAGAGTATTTATTTTTCAGAATTCGAAGTTTTTCGAGCGCTGATTGCGCGCTTTTACGTCTGTAGTGCTGCTGTTGTTGAATACATCGCACTGATTTTTCTAAATAATAGAAAGCCGTACTGTATCCACTAGGCTATTTTGCACATTAACATATGTAGTTTACTTTTAAAATTTTCGCTTACAGTATATATTTTTATCGATACAGAATCGTCCTACTGCGGTACAGCACACTTTTTCATGTGAAATTGTTTCATGTATTGGTATGCGTAACTAAATTCTGTATTTAGTAGTGCACAAATGCACCCGCCGTACTTTTTGCCTCCATGGAAAAGTTTCATGCTGTACATTGTAAAGTTTATGTCTTTACTTGATGGGCTCGTTTGTAGCTTTGAGCTACAATAATACATGGATATTAGGATTTTGTATTGGGTGTTTTCCCAAATTTCTATGCTACACATGTTTCTCTTTCAATTTAACACATTAATTCCGCGTCACATCCTAACATCCGCTAGCCCCTATAGGGCGATATACGAAAGGGGTGGGGGGAAATAAGGGTTTTTAAGCATATATCTAGCATAGTAATCGATGCCTTCTTGTAAAATTTATCAAGTGATGAGAATGCAAGACTGTTGGGCCACTCAGTAAGTACAACGTTTAGAGTGCGGCAAAAAAGGAGGATGCACTGTTAACAATTATCGAGTGACATTCTCACATTTCTGTATCAATCGAAACAACCGAACCTTTTGTTCGCACAAACGTAGGTATTTTTATTGTTTTAAAGACGTGAAATAATGCAGTCTTTTATTTCAAGTGCAATAGCAATAATCAACATCGTAGGGAAAATTCTTTCCTAATTTCATGCTGTTACCACACCTTATATAGAGAATTTCAGCACACCCGCCGACCATTTGAGCGGGTGCTCTGCACTGTACGCTGCTGCATTGGTTGATAAGAATTTATTTTCCTACGTAGAGTGCTCCGCTAAAAGAAAGAAATTATGGCTTGTATATCTATTTCGAAAACTGCTTATTACTAAAATGTCTATGGAGCGCAAAAACCAGCGATGTCCTACTTTTTGGTAGTAAAATAGCGTGTTGGTGTAAGTGTACCCCTGCTTTGAGGGAAAAACGTTAGTTTTGTTTATCTGAATAAAACTTGGCGCATAGTAAGGGGGAGGGACCCTCCCGTAAGCGTTACTTTCCTTCACTTTTCAAAACTACAGCTCGTCCATTTAAGAAGTTTTTCGTGAATAGTGCGATGTATGGTGCTCGCATGAAGAAGCAACGGAAGGAAAACGAAATAGCGTACGTAATAAATACTAAAAAAGGACCCCGCCTGTACTTTTCTGTTGCACCGTATATCGAGTAAATCGCGCTCTAAAGAAAATAGATATATTCAAAGACACGTATAGAGACTATGAGTAACGCTCAGTACAAATACAGTCTACACAAGAAAATGTTTTATGAGCAAACGAAGAGGCTTACTCAATGTTGAAAAGGCTATTTAACTCACCCACACACTTGGCAATGCGTTCGCTCTTTTTTAGTAGATTCATCTGTTTCTGAGCAATAAACTGACAAACAAAAAAACTCCATACTTCTTCAATCATTGAAAACATTGGATGCGCGTCGAGTTAGAGAAGATACGACTCATGTAAGAAAAAAAAATCAAAGAAAATACTTCCCATCTTTTTCCCCTCTTATTTTCACACACTGTACGTACATACGCCTACTAAATCTCGCAATTTCCCCGTTCGTTTCTTCTTTTCCATCATAGAAATCCAAAAGTAAGAAATGTATTCCTGTCATTTTTCTTTGAAATGAGCAAATAAGAACGTACTCGCTAGGCAGCAGGAGCAAACAGAGCATGTATCTACAGCTTTGTGGTGGCAGAAACAGACGGCATTATTTGCTCGGTCTTGATGCTTTATAGTCGATACCACGTTTCGCAAACTTTTGGAAGGTAAGAAATGAAACTGCAGAAGAAAAAGAACTCCATAGGGACAAAAACAATATAGAAAAATATCCTACATGTACAGAAAAGGCATGAGAGTATGCATAGAAAGAGTTGCGGATAACAGGAACGTTGAGATTAAAATGAATAGAACAAACACAATGAAACAAACCAGGTGCTTTTCACAATAGTGGATGCTATGAAAAAGCATAAACTGCACTATACACATGTTGATAAAAACTATGAATCAAACATGGCTGAGGAAAAAAACAAAGAGTCATAGAGGTGTATATTGAAAGCATAAAAAGTGTGTATACAAGCATTTCTCTAACCAAAAGTAATTCAGAGAGAGCCATTGTGAAATCTAACTGTATGAGCGTGTTCAAGCTCTTCATAAAGGGTATATAAACCCCACCGGTGATATCTACTAACTGCTCTGGTATTGTCTAAAAACAATCAGAAATCAAGGAATGCAGGAAGGTATACAAAAACCGGAAGTAAAGAAAAGGAGGATGTTGAAACATAAAACTATAGAGGCAAAAGGAGAATCTTCATAGAAAACAGGAAATACTACAAAAAGAGAAATGCGTCAATAAAGAAAAAAATTAAAGAAAGAAAAAAATGAAAACTAAAGTAGAAAAGAGTTGGTTTAAAGAAACAGGATCTAACGGTACGCAAGGGACCTGATAGAATTGAAGTCTCCCCTATAGATATCCCTCTAATTGCTTTGATAAACTTACAGAAGGGGAAGTTCCTAGAGCACAAGTATCAAATAGAATTCCCTGCTCAGGAAATGCAAACATTCACAAAATAGAAGCATAAATAGACAAGACGATGTATTATTTGATAAAAAGTGAAAACAAGACATGACACACAGTAGAGTGTTAGCCAACCTTGGAGGCCATATTTTTTACCCGTCACATTTCAACGTTTATGAATATACATTATCATTCGTACATTTTTTGAAGCAGTAAAGGTAGCATTCATCAATGTTACATATTGAGAAGAATAGTTGTTTTTGGAAGATGCATCGAGGAGAAGGATATGGCCTTCAGATTTGGGAGATTCTTTCTTGACTTTATTAAGATCTGTGTGTAGGAAAGAACATACAAACACTCTATTGAAAAAATAAAGAAAAAAGATAGAAAAACACGATTGGAAAAGAAAAGATAGACGCACCGTATCGCAGGCGCCTAATCGCTCCCACATCTTTAAGGAAGCAACAACGATTACCCTCGAATCAAGGTGAATGCTACAGTGAAGGTATACCACTCTTCTAATGTATTCAATGCTATATATACAAAGAGAAGATCTTCTTTATTTTATATATGCAAACAGACTACATCATGAATTTACAAGAGTGAGATATTTACAATTCCGTGAATTCGTTTTTCGCATACTACATAGTTCTTTTCTAGCTCTTATCGTATTAAAAAAATGTTATTTTCACAGTTTTTCACGCGTTTATCATATTCTTATGCATTTTTTTATTGAGAAGCATTGCCTTACAAACCGTAGTGATACCTATGATACATTTTCTATAAATTCATTTTGATCCAGAGCCTTCATAAATGTCTTGATATCTTTCTATGCATGCCTTATCCTTTCTGTCTATTTTATCCTTTCCATCTGCATCCCTTCCTCGCCTTTCTCATTCTTTCTTCTTATGCTAATTAACATCCTGGCCAATCTCTCCTGCTTCCATTCCACAAACTTTCCTCTACCACTTGCATCACTCAAATACTCCTCTACTATCCATTGACAAATTTTTGGCCTCTCTATACTTGGTCACGATAACAAGAAAACCACATTTAATAGAGGGCCACAAACTGACAGCAAAGGCCAATAGAGAAAGATGAAGCCAACATAGATTTTCCATCAATATTTTGTTCTTCTTCTAAGAACGAAAACAGTTTTTCAGTGATGGCATCAAAACGCGTAGGATCAGTAGCTTCAATGAAATGATTTCTTCCTCTTCCTTCGTATATAATTTCGCTGGAAGAAAAAAATACAAACTTAACAGCCTTTGAATTCAAGTAAAAATAATATGAAAATAGAAACAGGAAGGTGTGTAAATAAAGAGATCATAAGCAAAATCACTGGAAAGAAATAGAGGGATTGAAAATACGACAAAAATGCAAATGTAAGCAATCCAAACAAAGAAACACCTGAATTGTGCAAAAAACAATTTCTTTTTTTTAAAGTAAAAACGGCATATCTTAAAATAAGAAAATTAAAGATAATGTAGCACTTGTGAAATAAAACAAACGAAAAACTCGCATAAATAAAGCAATACAAACACATACAGATATGAACGTTCAACGAACAGTAGGAAAGTTCTATGTGATTAGAAAAGCAACCATGAAGGATATCTACAAGGTTTAGGAGATAGTGAAATCCATAGTATTTATTTTCTATTTCTCTAGATCTTAATTTTGCATTTTGAACTCTAAAATGACTTCAATCGCCGCATCTTTTTTTTACATTGTCTCTTTCAATCCTGCGTCCTCTTCTCCTTCTCACATGCCTCTCGTAACCCTCTAAAAAATTTATTTCTTTTTGTATCATCTTCTCGTTCTAAAGGTTTTCATCCTCTTATTACTTCATTTCTACCCCTGTTGAAAAATGATACCGACCAATGAATAGAATTCATAGCAATAATCGCCAAACGACGCGATTCGGCAGTAAGTTCATAGGCGCGTATGAAAAGGCACATTGCAACCACCATATCTTTAAAAGATAATTCTTTCGTTTCCGATAAAAGTTTCTGCTCAGAAGTAGCTAGTGTGGGTAATTTTTCCGTTGGAGCAGAAAAAATGGGATAACGAATAACACAATGGGCGCCCCAATTTGCGTCCACTATGAGAACTAGTACCTGTTCTGCTGTCATACTGAGAATAGAGATGAATGAAAGGGCTACAGTTTTCATCACTAATAATGGATTAAAGTGATGATCCAGTGGAAAGAGAAAACAGTGAAACAACGAAATAAAATCTATGCATAGGTGACAGGTATAGCCGTAAAAGAAATAGAAAAATAAACAAAAAAACAAGAAATGAGTGGCAATAAAAAGCATAAATCTTATAAAAACAAGGAAAGCCATAGCGTATGCACCTTAGCACTTAAATCTAACAAGGGCAAGTAAAAAGTATAAAACAAAAAAACAAGTATTTCGAAATCCTCATTTTCACCATTACTACTTCTCATTCTGACCAGTACTACCTCTCATTCATCTGCTCCCTGAAAATGCACTATCATCAATATATTACTCACCTCAAAGCCCACTCATTAGATGATGACAAGTCACCGTTGGATCAAACGGAGTAAGAAAAGTAATTATAAAAAATTATTTGAAGTTAAGAAGCATGCGCAATTCTGAGTAAAAAAAAGAAAATAATTTCACAAAGAAAGACTGAAAAACGTACTTTTGAGGGGCACTCATTTGTTCATTCGCACATGCAAAAGTTTCGCTTCAGTTTTTTAAAAAGCGGAATTCGCAACGAGAGTGAGCCACTACATTATTCTTTGTGCAAGCTCACTAAACCGCATTGATTCCAGTAAAATGATAAATACTAGCGTAGAAAACGTGCTTACATTGAGAGAAAATTTAATTCAGGAGCACGGCAAAGGAAGGGCTAACATGCAAGAAATGAACACAAGAATAAAGAGCAGAAAATCTAAGTTGCAGAACGTAAGCGAAAATAGAGGCAGAAAGACAATCCCGAGAGACATTCACTAGTATCAGCAGAGACTATAATACGGTTGCCTACTTTGGGAAAGTCACAGGGACTACAGAATTACTACAGGGCAGGTAAAGGAAAAGTGATTCCAAATAAGCTTTGCAATAAAAAAAAAAGGATGACTTAAGCTGCTCGGCAATGCACTATCATCTTTCACTAGAAGCATCCTCATTTTATCAGAAGATTCAGGTTTTTGACCGGTTTTATTCAAGAAGCAGATATGGTATTGGGGATCGAAGAATAAGCAGAGAAAGAAATTCACGTTTTTGCACGGCGGATCGGTTGAGAATGAAAACAGGGTAACGATTAAAGGATATTCAAAATTATAAACGATTCTTTTCATTCAATGCAAAGAACCTTTAGGTACTCTGCAAACCCAGGGAAATAAAAGCTGAATCCGGTTTAATAAAGACATAGGAAACAAAGAAATAAACCTAAAAAGTTTACAGACAGGGAAGAGGAAATAGCAGGCTCCTGTGCGGTGAATTTAAATTACCAACAATCAAATCACCGCTGCACAATCACGTTATAAAAAAGGAATTTTGATTGTCCTTCCATGGAAGATTATGAATGCGTGCGATAAGAACTAATCGTTAAACTGGTAAACCCAAGAGCAATCAAGCCAAATGAAGGGAAGAAAATACGCTTCCCCCTTGCCATTTTGCTGAAAGAACAGTATCGCAAATTTCTTTGCACCAAAAGAGTATATGTTACCGTATTAACATCTAAGAATGAAAAGCTAGTAAAAGATGAAAGAGCTTAGAAGTTCAAGAAAACTATTTTAATTTCAGAGACTCAAACATATGGAGAAATACAAATTTTAAGCATTTGATAATATAGCAATATTGCCCAGTTCGATATTCTTCAATCATAAAAAGCAGGAGAAATCTTTTTGATAGTAAAAATATACAAAAATTTCATTGAGAAATAAAAGCAAATTTAACGAAATGAAAAGCTTGCTTAGCTGAAAATAGAAAGAATTTTCTTATATGCTGGAAAAACGCTATGTTTTAACTTGGTAAGGAGGGTATTGCAATATACCTTTCAGAAATTCATGAAGTTATTCTTAAATGTTATAATTTTTTGGAATGTGGACTACAATTTTTTCTTTTAGTAAGCTATTAAACTAAAAGATTTGGATGCTTTTCCAATAAATTTCGAAAATGATCGCAAACTCGGCATTTCCTCTCTCTTACATAGAATAGGAAAATAAGTAACACACAGCGTTTCAATTTGTAACATCTTAGGTATGGTAAAGAAATTGATTAAGGGATACCTATCCTACCTTCTTTTAACGGAGACCACATTTTTTTATAGCTTGAAAATGAGTATTTCATTGATTTTTATACCAGTAATTCTACCGTGTGCACCCTTTTAGTAGAAGAGTTTTTAGCAAACATTTTTTAACGCTGAATTCCTACAAATGTAAAATGCTTCAGTTTTGACTTGTCAAATGTTTCTCTAGCATATTTTAAAAAGAAAAATGTATTGCGCTATCAGTAGAAAATTCAGTTTATGGGGCGGTGTCTCGTTTAAAAGCAATAAATCAATCACTCCCCGTCCGTTGTCTTGTTCCTCGCTATAGTTAGCTGCTCGAACATTTTGGCAACTGTACGGAGAGAAAAATTCTTTGAGCTCGCACAATTTTCTCTCTTTTTGTTTCGAGTTAGAATGCGCCTTGATATTAATCAAATTGTTTTTCCTCTACCACATAAATTATATGATATGTTGAATAATATATCTCCAATTTTTTCTTTGCAAGGGCAATTCGTATAGTGCACAATTGATGAAAATACGGATATCTTTTCCACTTCTCTTCATGTCGATTATCTATGATTTTTCTTAGCTCTTTTGATAGCATTCATAATTTTTTTTACAGAACAAATGTACCTCTGTTTCCTTATTTTTACTTCTTAATAAGTAATTGTCTTTCCAGAAGCTGTTAACGTAGCTTATTTGTAACTTTTATTATGAAATTTTTTTACTAATGAATTTAGTACACACGGGCATCACACTAAAAATATTTTCTAACCAAGGAAAGAAATTTATGCTTCCTATCAGTACAATTATTTTCATTGTTTTATTTATATTTTTTAACACTCGGATAGCAAACCGTCACTACCAAACAGTTACCTTTATCAGTGTAACGATTGAGATATTTTAAATTATCTCTGTTGTTCTATAAGGAGCGAATGTAAGAGATAAGCTCTTCAGTGTAGATCAAGTAGTCCATCACGTTTCCTTCCCCCACCATTGCATTGCCGTTGAAGGACGATAATTTGACGCAATTAACCAAGTCTAGGCGGTTTTGAGCCCTCGGTGGACCGTCTAACTGAGGTAATTGCGCTATACTGGGCGACCCCATTACCTCATCATCTCCTATGCTTGTCGGCATCCTTTGTCGGTTCACTTACTGTTTACGTCGAGAGTTTTTAAGCGCTGCTACCATTGTTATTCCGTACCTACTTTCCGCATGGTTTATCTTAATCCTAACATATATCATTTCATTAACTCACTTTCATTCCTACACTACTTCTTCACGGTATAATTACTTAACCTAAATACTAAATACTAATTACTTAACCTAAACATTAATTGCGTAACCTAGCATTAATTACCTAACCTAGCATTAATCAACATAATTAAACATTGCTTATTTACTATCCACTTACGCTACAATTCCGTTTGTTACAATCAGCTTATTTGGAAATAGTAATCACTGTGCTCTCCGACGTATAACGCCTTGCGCTCTCACTGGAAGCAGAGACTGATTTTGCAATTTACGTTGCATATAAAAATCTGACAAAAAAATTAGATAAAGAAGATTTGTGGAAATGTTTTGCCGTATACTTCAAAAATAATAAATGAAGCAATTATTTTTGAGAATCTTTGGCTCAAGGAAATGGTACCGCATGAGATATTATATGCCCCCGAGAAAACAAAGTAGCACCTGTGCCCGGATAATGGCTCATCTAGTGAAAACACATTTAAACAAAGGGTAAAATATCGTATTTTTTCAGAATATAGATAGAAACTAGAAGGGCCTAAATATTTTGTCTTTTTCTTTTAATCAGTTTGGAATATTAGTTGTTTCTTGTATGTTAGAACATACGTTGGAGTTGCCGCAGCCAACGAGTGTCCCACCTGATTGAATGCATTTCTGAAATCGCTCAGTCCTCTCGGACGTGACTCCGCTTTGATTGTAACCATTTTCTTCATTCTCTTGATGGCTGTTTCAAAAAAACTTTTGCTCTACACTTTAGGTGGAGCTGTTTGTATGGATGGTACTTGCTAATTTGTTTCTCATATCTTCGCAAAGTTTCCATGCGGCCTTTGTACTGGGCTATGGATCTCTCACTTCTCTAAACCAAAAGTGTTACTAAAATGAAACCTAATGTAATGTTACGCTTGCTTGTTGCAATTGTAAAAGAACTCGTTTAGCTAGACCATTGTAGGATACTCTGGTTTAAAAGCGACCCTCTGCAACTAGAGTATTTCTCTCGCGAATGCTTTGATGGCAACATATTTTTCGCAGAGGGTGTGCTTAACAGGATGCTCTGCATTCTCTTCGATCTCTCTCAGAAGGTGTCCGATTCAAATATGTGCAGCGCCATCTATACGAAGCCTTTCCTTTTCGCTGCCAAAGTATTGTGACTTGGGTAAGCATTCTTTATAGTATTCTGGATGGAAAGGGATTTTCAATGCTGCACCCACAGTGGCTGAGAAAGAGCAAAGGGTTATACATGTGTGAAGGAAAGAGAGAAATACATTGCCAAACAATAGAAACAAATAAAGGTTGTAGAGTGGATACATGGCACGTAGGAACATCGTGATGTAGAGAGGGAGAGATATAATTGAAATCAATTGCGAAAATAGCAGCTCTGAGCCACTAACATGTTGAGCGACAGACACAAATTTCAGGAAAACAGCTGTAATGTATAGATGTGGCAAATCTGCTCAACGAATGAATTATGACAATGAGACTTTAATGAAGAAAAATTTGAGAAATCAATTTTTGCACTAAAGTAGCAGTAGATGCAATAGTGAAGCTCAAGAGGATGACTTTCAAGCATTTTTTAAGTGAATTTGAACTGCGTTTGCATTCACTTCATTTTGCATATAATTTTATTTCACTGCTTTGAATCGAATACGTATATCGGCATTGCGTGACAATTCAAGTTGAAGAAAAGGCAGAAATCAGAAACAACTTTAGTTTGAAAAAACCGTGTATTGTATTTAGTTGATAATCCTATTAGCTCTTTC
The DNA here is from genome assembly GCA_015476325.1 of Cardiosporidium cionae. NCBI lineage: Eukaryota > Apicomplexa > Aconoidasida > Nephromycida > Cardiosporidium > Cardiosporidium cionae. The sequence goes on from JADAQX010000025.1 coordinate 121,585, forward strand.
TTTATGCGTGGTAGTCTCTCAATTATACTGTTTAACAAGTTGCCTTCTTCACAATATTTCTCGTGATATTTCAACTCTTGCTGCCAACAATTTCATGTGTGTTCCCTTCTCATTTATTTTGTTTTTTTGTTGATCATGTGTCTTTTTATGCTTCACTTAAACCGTATTTCTTCTATCCTTTTTCTTCCTGAACGAATGAAGTTTTTCCGATTGAATTCTGTAGACATTTCTTCTTTCAAATCATTTTCTCTTCAGCAATGTTACATCATTATACACTTTTGACCCTACCTATTTTTCCTTGAATGCAAAATCTTTTTGAAGGAGAAATTCCTCTCTTGCATATGAAGCGAAAAAAGGCCATTTCTGTGTTAATAACTCAATCACACGTTTTCATCACAAAATGCATTACGTACACGTGTGGTGAAAAAACAGTTTTTAATTTGTTATGTTTTATGTGTATGCTAGGATCTCCCAAACGCCGGCAGCGAAAATATTTTGATATAAAAACATTTCGACAGCATTTGAGGAGGCAAAAAGTGGAAGAGATTAAAGAGGAAGATCGCCAAGTGGCAGAAGCCTACGCAAAGCCTCCTCCACGTAAAGTTTTTTACGTTCATTATTTTGCTTTTGGACACGTATTTAGCCTTTTTGCCTGTTTTATTGAAAATTTTACGCCGCTGATCTCTGAAACATAAAGATAAAACGAGATAACGAGGGGAATTTATGGAGATAGATAATAACTACTATATTCTAAATGTAAGTAAAGAGAACGGGGAACTAGAAGGAGAATAAACGAACTTAGATTAAATTAACAAAACAAAGCAATAGTTCTTTTTTTGTCTGATTTCTTCTCTTAATTTTGCTATAATATTATGGGGAGTTTAAAATGGCATGACTTTCACGTTGTGTGTATTTCTTCGAGTCTTATAGTTGCTCTCGTTATTTTTTGAGTTTTTTTTCCTTTATTTGGTGGATCCTTAATTGCCTTTGTTTTTCAAAAGATGAATGCATGTATGTATTTTTGTTTTAGATGAATGGACTATCGAAATTTTTCTTCAAGAAATTAAAATTGGAGAAAATTGGGAAGATATCGCTTCTTTGTTTCATTCCTGGAATCAGTTTATTTCTTCAACCCAAGTGGTTTGTAAGATTTCATCGCAAGCGTTGGAAGATTTATGTTTGCATCGTATGCCTATCATTTTTCTTCATTTTTAATGCCTCTTCTTCCTTCCTCATTTCCTTCATCAATTTTTAGGTTTTTCTCCTTTTTTCTACATTTATACTGTCTGTCGTTCCACTTATGAATTCAATTTTCCTTGTACATATATCTTTGCCGTTTTTCTTACTTTTTGGAAACCCAAGCGATTTCATTGCATGCATTTGCTCTTATGCAAAGGAGATTCTCATGGTCAAGATACTATTTGTTCTGCTAAAATTTTAAGATATTTCAGCATTTCATCTTGTCTTCAATAATGTGGTATGCTATATTTGGTGCAGGAAATTAATGCATTGGACCGACTAACTCAGCGGCAAAAACGAATTTTGTGGAAATACATAAAGTAGGGTGCAAGCTCACAGTAATGATGGGCGCTGTAGTAAAGGGAAAAGATGTGAAAAGGGGAGAGAATGGAAATGAATATTTTAGGCTACAGCAAGAAAACCGTTATAAGGAATATTCAGCGAGTAGCCAGCAGAAAATATATATTTCGAGGAAGGTTTTTTTAATAATAAGCTGGGTCTCCATCTTTCTTTCCATAGTATTTCTATGATACGTAATACCAACTGTAGTTCAATGGAATTCGTTGTTTTCTTTCAATTAAACAGGGAAAATTAAATGAAAACGAATAGCATTCAATTTCTTTTCAAGATATGTTTCAAGAGCGTTGCATGCTTTGTAGCATAAGTATTGTTTTCATCTTGTATAAGAAGTGAAACCTCTCAATATATCTGTTTTCTATACATCCTAGTATGCCCCTTATCTGCTGATGATAATTTTCTCTACAATCGACTTATGTACGACTTGATTTTGATTTCAGCTTGTACAATCATGGTCTTTGGCCAGAGAATTCTTATCAAAATTATGTGGATGCTTTCCAGGTTGAGTTAAAAAAAGAATGAAATCAAATGGAATAAAAGCCCTAAAAGCAATCTACGCATAGTAGAATAGATAGAAAAAAAGCAGATTTCAGGCACTCAGAGAAAATAAAAACACTGAAAAAATGGATTCATATTTAAAATATATTTAAATTCCCAACCTCTCTTCAGAAAAGCCTCATAGTTTTAGCAATGTATAAAGAATACAGAATATGTAGAAATAATAGAACTATTTGAAAGAATAAGTAACATCCGTTTTTGCTGTAAATAATCCCTTTTCAAATCGTCGGATGTGCTTGCATATCTTTATCTTGTCACATTATAAATAGTTTCTTTTCTTTTTTGTTGCTTTAATTTTTAATCTTTATCTTCTATGTCTATTTATTTACTTTCTTTAATTTTGTAGGCAAAACCTTTACTCAATGAAAGTAAAGAATGGACTGAAGCAGATGATAAACGCTTAATAGAATTAGCTGACTTGTACAATGTGAATTTTGGAGGTCAAAATACGTATATATTTTACTTAGCTTGTTTTTGAAAAGAATTAAAAAGTAAAAGGATGGCAAGAAAGAGTGAGTATTGAACACTTGCAATAAAGACTGAAAGGATAAGATCAAGAAAATAGGAGACTTAAGCATGATAGTAGAAAAATTTGTCATTTTGTCCATGCCAATACTTCTTTATCCTTCTACTTGTGCTACGCCTCTTACTATTATTCTATTCATTCGAGCTGCTCACTGTATTGCCTGTTTTTTTAGATCCGTGGCTGTACATATCATGGGAAATGCAGCGAGATATGTTTGATGTGTTACAAAGATATACGCAAATACGCATCATTCCGCAGGTAATTTTTATTTCCTTACATTTGAAGGAGCAAGTGAAGGAAATGATAAAAGTATGATAAACATAACAAAAATGAGATGTCTCATAAAAAAAGTTTCAACAAAATGTGCTATCTTTCGATAGCTTAACTATTCTATGAAATAGCATGATCAAAGCAAGTAACTTTTATTTTTCAATTTGTTTTCTCTCTCATTGATTCGATTTGGCTTATATATGTTACTCCTTAATATTTTTTACTATCTTGCTTAGTGCATGTTTCTTCTTCTTTTTCGTTTCTTTATTGAAATCTTTCTGGTGTATGCATTTCTTCTGTTGACAGAACCTGCGTTCTTCTTGTTCTATTACCATTACCAAGGCTAGCAGGCCTCTCTTGATGAATCGCTATTTCAAATTAGACCCGCCTCTTCTGTATATAATACCTTCAGAAACCCATTTCCCTCTGAGCCAGATCCCTTTCTATATTCCAGATAAATTTACAAAATATCGATGTAATGAATGTTTTGAAAGCAAGCCTCGTCAACTTTCTGTCTCGCGACTAAAAAATTTCTGTGGCAATTCTTCCTTTAAAAACACCGAAGCGGAGGAAAATCAAACTGATTTTCCTGAAGATGACAGACATTACAACGGGAGTAAACCATAAAGTAGATGGAGAAATGAAAAGGATTTAGGGAATGGCTGAGAACATAAACGTAAACGATCGCTCGTTCTAGTGAAACAACCTGTTTTTTCTTCCTATTTGACTGAAATGAATGAAGGAGAAAGCAGCAATTTGGTAGGGGTGATCACGACGAAAGGGGATATTGTCATTCTTTTCTCTCCTCACATTGCGCTATAGCTTCAACTTTCTCTCAATAGCTACTGTTGTAATAGATAGCTAAATGTTAACATTCGCATAGAAAAACGATTTTACGATGCCAGGAAGTGTATGGCTTCAATCTATATTTGGAAACGTATAGAGTTAGAGGTAAAATTAGCCGAGCATTTCCTGAAAACAACGAAATAGGTTGTTCGCTTTGCCCCCCTTTCCATTTTTTCCTTCTTTTGTTCTGCCCGTTTGGCATAATTTTTGGCACAAGAAGCAAGAACAAATAAATTATTTTAAATCCAATCCTTTTTCAACTCAACTAAAAAAGTATAGTACATAGAAATGCACCTTGGGAATTGCACCGACAAAAGTATACTTTTTACAAACGAAAATGAGAAACGAAGAACTCCTGTTGTTTCACCAAGAGTAATAAACATTATTTTAGCGCTGTATTGCAAATGCAAGTAAAAGGGCAATGCACTGGTGCATTCTACAAGTGATGAAGCAAGAGGGCGTAGACGAATGCAGAAACCTATGCGGCAAAATCTAGGAGCCGAAGTAGGAAAGAGAAACCACAGTAATACGCAGCAAACACCCCATGCGCACTATTTTCTACAAGGCTATTCTTGGAAAGCTAACTGAATGCCGTATATCTTCATAATTTTTTTCAATTTCATCCTTCTGAATAACTGAAGCTGAAATAGTTGCGAGATTGAAAGTGCCCTTACCGAATTTCGTTTCACTCTCCCCTTTTGCATCCGCGATTGAATACACAGTCCATATAGTTGGTGTAGATGCAACAGAAATCACCAGTTGGCACCGCCGGCAAAAATAAATTGATAACAAACAAATTGCATTTCTCGGCGTGCAATAATAAACATTAACCAATTGCAACACGAGAAAGCCTTTCTAGTTCGTGCAATGGAGTCTACATAAAAAATGCCACCAATCATAAACGTATGGAAAGCTTAAATAGCTGAGGTATGATCTCGGGTTGGGAATCTTATCTATGTAATGCTGCTATTTCATTTTCCATTCTCTTACTTCTACCGGATGCGATTCTTAAATACAATTTTGTCCGAGTTATGGACATGCGCACATTTTTTCCTTCCTTAGAATATTCTGAGTTCTAAAGTGAGCGCTTTCGTAAATCCACAGACAAAGAAGTGCATATGCTCTTCACTTTCAAATACTTTTTATACCTTAAATATCCTGATCATTTCTGTTAATATGTGCAGTAAAAGCAACAGTTTAATAATTCCTCGCATTTTTCGATTGCATCGTTGTGCGATAAAATGATAGTTCTTTTAGGTATGAAAATGCTCTCTCTTCCTCTCTGCCCATGTTTAACTTTTCTTCTCTTACCTGAAATAGATTGTAACTCCTGATAAACTAAATAAAAATAGCTAACGGACAAAAAAAATATCTCCAGCACTGCACTCTTTCCATAATATCTACAAAAACAGAAGATGCCTAAGACAGAGAAGCCGTTCACGGCAATGCGATACTAAAAATAAAGAAAACGTAGAGCGAATTGATGGTAACGTAAAAGAAAAAAAAAACAAATGAACGAGCCATGACGCTAAAATTTTTCCCCTCTAGGTATAATGAAACTATTTCCGTGGTTTTTGAAGAGAAATCCAGTAGTATATACTCCTCCGTCACGAAATAGGCGCAAAGCAAAAGTTCCCTTTGTTTTTCTGGCACTGCTTTGTCAAGTATCCTTTCACTATTCATAAACAGCCAATAGTAATGCAATGCATTGAACATGCACATTGAAGATGGACTGGACAAAGAATGTGAATACGTACTAATGCTCGAAAGAAATTAATATATAATTCCTCTCTACTGCTGTTCCGCATTCTTTTCGATTGTTCGATTCTTTTCCTATGCACTGCTACTTCGTTTGTCATTATCATATTTGCACTCCAAAGTAAAAATTATTCTTTAACCTCCTTCAATTATCTCTTAAATGTTCTTCGATAACTCGGGCTTTTGACAAAGCCTTCTATGAAGCTTCCAATCAGATTTTTGACATGCTCTAGAGCAATATGCAACTTTATGGCAATTTCCACAATGCTTCAATTTAGGAGCGGTTGCCTCCTGAGCTGCTGCTCCCTGAGAAAACAATCAGAAAAATGATATGATGCTCTGGAAACAAGGTTCAAAACCCGATAAAATCATGAATGGGATCATGAAATATACCATCAAAGGTAGCAAACGTCCTATAAACGAGAAATATTTATATATTTAAGAGGCGTAAGAAGCAACAATTGATATTCAGCCTTGTGAATGTGTAGTATTTCTTCCGTTTTTCCAATTTGATCTTAAAATGTTCTCACTCGCACTCATTCTCCAATTGATATAAACCCAAAATCTCCAGTCAAATAGAGATACAAAAGGAAAGAAGAGACAAATCGCTATCCCTCATAGTAATGCTATTTTCTCTTTCTGCCAGTCACGATAATTCTCCAAGCAGCTGGATACATGCATATAAAAGTATTTGACTTCTCATACGCACCATTTATACCATGTAGAAAGTTCTATAATTATCAAAGCTCAGAAACATTCAATCAATTATAATACTAACCTCCAACCCAGAATTTCGATCTTTGCCTGCTTTCGGATCCTCAATACCGCAGTTACTACAACAAAGTGTCGGTGATAAGGTAGGGTTTTGCACAGAAGTGGACTGTTCGCTCTCTGCAATTCCTTGAGATTGTAAGAGCTTCGTCATAGTCTCCTGCTGGCTCCACCTACAAAGATATTTGCATTTGCAGCTAAGCCAATTTTCCTCTAGCTCCATTTAAACTAAGAATCTCGTCATTCTTCATTCGTAGAACTTCTAAGATTAAAAACGGCTATTATAAGAACGTAAAGTAAAATAACACAAAAAACGAAATGTTTTTGAAATAATGAAACGGAAAACCGCAAAGTAAACCAATTTCCTAATACATCTACAAAGGCGATTTCCTTCAATTTCGTACTTTTGAGAACATGAATGTCTAGCATTGATTAAACTTACGCCAACGTATCCCAAAATAAGAAAATGGTGCCCAACATGACCCATATAGTACATACATACTTCTACAAAGAATACAGTAACCATATTTTATTTGAGAAAAAAAAATATTACCGATTTTTTGATGGCAGAGGGATCTTCAGCATCGATTCATATTCACCAAGTGAAAAATTACGACGCTCAAATATATCATCATTGTCGAATGTTTTTGAAATAAAGCAATCGCCACGAATATCTAAATGTATGCAAAGTTCGTTACCATACAATTTCCGAAGGTTCTTAGAATTAAAAAAAATCTGCATAATTTTATATCAAACTTATTTAAAATGTATACACGCAAGATAAGCTTAACGTAAAAGAAATACAAAATTTTTGAATATGCAAATACCGAATATTGAGCTAATATGGCTGAAATAATTATGGCGCGTATTGAAATAAGTGCGATAAGTTTCAGCGGGAAGAGAATTTCACGAGCAGAAACTATTTTTCTGATGTTCCTTTCTTGGAAATTTTATAAAAAATATAACACAGTACTTTCTATTCAGAAGATACGCTAACTGATTGTTAATTCATGCTTACGAAATTTTACAACGCTTTGGTCGTCCAATTTAAGAGCATTTCCTTTAGTTACATTATCACATCGATAATAATACGCTCCCCTATGCGGCAAGTATAACAATGTAGTCTACAAAATTCCTGTTAAAGCGAAAAGGGACATGAAGCTATTATACCAGTAGAACAAATGCGAGTGGCTCTGGAATTCACTTCGAGCTGCTTTATCCTTCCAATATCATCAATATAGCAGTTAATACCTTCGAAACCATTTCTTTGGCTTGGTAATGACAGCGGAATTATCTAGTAAGTAGTACAAAAGTAAAGGGTGGATGAACTACTACAACTACGAGGTAGCAATACAGCGAAGAGCAGTAACACAAACCAGCACGTAAAAAGCACATGAGCAAACAACATACTGAAAAAATATCCTAAAATGGTAAAACGTTTCCGCAGTGTCTTCGATAATCGGACAAATATCAGGAAAAAATAGAGGAAAAACTCTTTGAAATTTGTGTTCGATTACTTTCTACAACCAGCAATGGTGTACAAACGCAAACATTCTTCTGCTATCAGTAATTTCCAATGTGGGCATAATTCATGAGAGCATGAGGCATAATTGCATAAGAGATACACCTATTATCTGTTTGCAAGGGAAGCACTCTATGAATGCAAGGTGATAGTATAGCCCAAACGAAACAATCGATCAATTACCTGGTAAGTTTGTATGCTTGTGACAACCGAGTCTAAATAGTCAGAAGAAAAAGAATGAGAGGAATAGCCGTCTTTTAACGTTTTCTTGAAATCTTCCTTGTTTTTCACTGGCAGAATGTCTCTTTGAAAATGAGATTTCATCACCGCCCTAAAATCTCCCTCAGTCCCGGTGAAAGAAAGCAATTTAACCTCTTCATTGATATCGGCTGGAATAAAGATATATGTAAATTTAAGATGAGAAATAGTAGTAAGGTCGTCCATTTCTATCCAAGGCTTTCGTTATGCGCAAGAAACTTTTGAATGAGAAACTGTGCTTAATAAGAGCAATTTACGCTCTATTTCATGTTCAGTTTGCTAATAGGGGCAACCAGCAAAACTAATAAATGAAGACGCATGACTGCGAATTCGATTGGAGGCTACAAAGCCAATAGCCGCAGCATGTGGAGGAGCACGATATAGCTTTGCTACTACTACACAAAAGTCTTGTTTTAAGAGCGAAATTTTTCCCGTAGGTAGCGCATGAATTGCTTAGCAAATTGAGTGAAAGCGGGAGTTTTTATGGTTGCAAATCATGCAACACGGTTAAGCTTCCGCGTTTATTCCTTTTCAGAGAAAAGAGAAAAAAAACTATATTTGTAGCTTCCTGCATAGTAAAGTTTAACTTACAGACCATGCCAGAAGAATTTTACAGCGACACTGAATGAGACTTGTGTACACTTTCTACGGAAAATTACAGGCATGGATTCTTTAATTTCTTAAAGGGAAAAAAAGACATAAAATTCAGATTTTTCAAAGTATACTTTCTATTGTGTAGAACACACAACTCTTGAAACAACTTTTTAAACAGAAATTCGTGGAATTACGATGTGGACGTGGTATTTTCTGTGAACTGCGTCTGCTAGAGTTACCCACGTTATGCCTGTCGTATTCTATAGACTTTGGTTGGTTAGAGTTCTCTTTGCGGTAGAGCACTAAATAGTCTACTTCTATTCAGTTAGCAAGAAGAGGGTTTTTTGTAATTCCTTAAATGGAAAAAACACTTACTATACACTAATAACTGCTGACTGCGGAAATAAGTACCGAAAACGGAAAATCATTCAGTCCTTCATTCATCTACACTGCAAGAAAAGAGCGGGAGCATAATCTAATCTTAATTAGTAATTCTTTCCTATCCTCTTCAAAGGGTAAATTAAGTGCATCTCGTCTGTGCGAAAACATCAGGAGTAATTACAGCATTTCGATTGCTGCGACTGCGCGGCTCAATGGTCATAAACAGTTTGTGTGTATACTACGGTATCCTAGAGGGGAAAGTGCGGGTTTCTGAATTAACTAGTTTAGGAAAAATAACTATGTACTAAAAAGGAAATTATGACAGAAAAAATAATTAGAATAAAAAATAATAAAGTGGGTACTCCGCTCTGCTGCGATATCATTGTTACATTCAACCACTGTTTTGCTATGGTTCCACCTTTCAAGCTTTGTATAGCGACATTAAAGTCGAAAAGTATGATGCAATACTGTCTTCTATTTTAATGGGAAACAAGAATCATTCTTACGTAATATTAGTAGAGTTAAGCTCGCATCTTTCATCCAATGACTTTCCGTGCGTACGGGACGAAACACAAAATTAAAGATATAAACTACTTTGAAGTATTTATTCAGTTTGGGTTTTAGTATTAGGAACTACAACAAGCATGCAAAAACTGCGCCTGTTTCTCTTGAGGAACTTCTCAGATCGAAATTTGGCAACGCCTATAGCTGAAATATTTGAGCATCGTCCTGCTAAATTTCCTAAATATTCACAACTACTTTATCCTATCAACAAGACAGGCAGCTTATATTAAAAAGTCATTTGAATTCGAAAATGTTAGATGCGGCAAAGCAGGTATGAACTACCTGTTTAAAATAATTCTATTCATTATAAGCAAACGGCTACTCAGCGCCGTATAGCATATCAATCTTTACATGATCTGAACGCTATCAGTGCATTTTACATATATGCATATACTTGTATTCAGACTACTTGTTGATCAAATTTAGAAAACGGAGATACTGAGGCTAACTGTATCAAGTGGAATTTGGACAAGTAGAGTGTAGCCAACTTTCCATTGCATCTGGGCAATATGTGGTGTCTAATAAAATTGTTCTGCATTTTAAATTTATCAAAACCGTAGTCTATATTAATTGATGAAACATTCTAAATTCACATATTCTTGGCAGCTTTTACTATCAATACACGACCAGCATGACAGTATAATTTTCGCTGGACTATAACTACTATGTTAATGTCACAAAGGTATATTTCAGTAATAATGAAAGAGTTGCATCAAAAATATAATTGTGGAACATTCTTTTTAAAAATATTTCCTTTGAAATGATACTGTAAAGGTTATCAGGTATTATCTTGATTTGCTGTCATGCACTTGATACTTTCAGTTATTATTAAACAAGAGTGATTCGTATAGACAAAAACAACACGAAACACTTTTGCAATTATCGCCTAATTCAAAATTAAATTAAACGTGTTTGTATTACTAATTATTCTGCGTCATTCCAACGAAACATAACTTCTTAACCTTGAAACTCAACTAGACTGCGTCATATACATTTCACCCGTATTTAAAGATATGTTTTTCTCTCAGTGGGCAAACAACGCTAGCCAATTTCAAACTAATCTCTTCCTTTGTTCCTTACAAAGGCTTTCAAAAATTATGTGAAGTCAACTAGACAATATAAACTCCACGATTTTCCTGCTGGCAATAAATGGTAAGTAAATTTTGTTTCAAGTATCAAATTTCCTTGTAAACTGCATAAACTACGCTGAATCATTCTTCTGTTTTCGCCAATAAATGGACACTGTAACAGGCATTTTGGGTGATGAAAAGAACTTAAACCGAAGTAAAGTGAATTCTAATTCATCCACTATTGCCAACGCGAGAGTGATATACATAACGAAGTTATCGTAAGCGTATAGCAAAGCAGAAAAAACTTATTACAATTGTGCTGCCACAGAAAGTCATAGCAACTCTGCGAAATTAACTAGATTAACCGAACTTACGTGCAAGCTCTGATTACTCAGTTAGATTAAATTAATTTACATGCATGCAGACGAGTTTCATTTCTTTTTCAATCATTGCTTTTTAGTTAGTTTTTTTTATATTTCAATATTAGTATTTGCTTTTTACCACTTAGCAATTTTCAGCTATATTCATATTTAGAAAAGCAAACATGGCTTGCTCTTTTCTCTTGCAGGATTATCATATAATGATAAGATAACGTACAGGGTGACAGTGGTGTAATCGAGGCAATATTCGTAATTTGTTAGTTTCGTTGCATTCATATTTTAAGTGCAATGTACTCTTTCGGTAACATGCAGTAGTTATGTGTGTGTTTCTCCCTTTATGCACATGGCAAGTAATTCTTGTTTGAAGCGTTGCAATTGGTTAGTAGAATTACACTCAGAACGAACAAGACTAACTTGATTGAATGACAGTTTATGATCATGTTGATGAATACATGTGTCAAAAGAATCAAGTGTATAGCTTTAGAATTGTTAAACTTGGCGCTTATCTTTCTAAACTAATAGCCGGAATCATTGCATTATGATTCGGGGCCAGGACAAGGACATCTGATTACAAAGCATACGTAAAATTTCACACACTAAAGAAGCGCAGTTACCAACACAATCAAACTCAAATTATGCGAAGCTTTATTTATTCTAAAGAGTTAAGCGCATTCCCAAAAATAGAAATCATATGCTAAAAATAAAACAAACAAAAATATAGCTGTACACTTTCTTTCTAAAGTGTATATCGTCTAGACTTCATACAAAAATTAGGAGTAACTTCTGCAAGTTCTAGAGAGCTATTTCTTACTGTTTGGCATGCGTAACGAGATTCTGTATGTGTAACGAGATTCTGTATGTGTAACGAGATTCCGCATGTGTGCAAGCATTGAATAGGCTGCGAATGTTTTCCATAACTTGAACACTTGATGTCTGAATAGTTTTTTATAACATAAAGTTTGCCGTTGGGTCGGCCTTTGAGTGAATATGCCCAAACACGTTAGTATTTGAAAAGAGTAACTTACAATTCTTGTTTCTCAAAAACATTTCATTCTAGGAAATACTGCCCCAAAGAAATATTAGAAACGGTAAGGAAGATATGGTGGGAAAAGAGCAAGAAAAGTCACCATTCTACGTGCAATTAACTTTTATCGATCTGTTGATACTGTCCCTGCTACTTTCATAATCATTTGAGGGCTACTATAGCAAATGAGAGTAGCTGTAACAATCCTATTACATGGCAGTCTGAGCAATAGCTCGTTTACAGTAGCTGTTTGTTGTTTGCATTCTAACAATGAATCCAACGCAAACAAATACACAAACAATTTAAGTATCATCACAGGTAACAAAACAATGGAGCAGAGTATATAAAATAGCAAAATAAAAAACTTCATAGAGATAGTGTTAAAAAAAGAATGACAGCTTCAAGATGGGCGCAACACAGCATACTCTTTTGACCAAGAACATCAGTTTTAATAATGATGCACTTTTTGTTTGGGCGATGCTCTAAACTCGAAGTTTATCTAGTGTCCAATGTGTAAATTGGCATTCTCCAATTTTACACATTAACAGCCGTGACTGCTAGCCAATTGAGCTAATCTCGCTTCGAATTAATGGTTTGGAGCGACGAAGCATGAACAAGAGCCGCGTCGAAAGCTTGTTGTAAGAATGATGCACCACTCCAGGTATGTGTAGAACCCTCTAAGGGCATACTCGAGGAATCAAAGAAGTTTAAATAATGAAAGGGTTTAGCAGTGGTAGGAATGGGGAAAATGCAGTCTACCCATTCGTTCGAGAAATCAGCACCGCTTTTCCTTGCAAATGAATCCTCTCTGGGTGGACTTGCTGACCGAAAATACTGAGGCTTGGCAAGAGCTGCTTTCCTTTTAGCCTGCTTTTTTTCACCTGTGCGCAATATTTCAGTAGGTGTACGTTAATTCAATACTTTTCATGCTGGTGTCACTATCATTTCAAAAAAAGTTCTTGCCCGCTGAACGAAATATAAACGAGTAACTCTTCCTAATACATACCTAAATTGAAAATAACTGACTTGGGGAGAAGTTTGCGCTCTCACAATTTTCTGTCCAGTGATGCTTTGTGTTCAGTGTGTTGTCTTTATGTCCTGGTACTTCTTTGCGGTCACGGTATAAGTTGTTTCTATTGGGAATGCCAGTGACAGATGTTTTCGATAGTTTACCCAAACAATTTTCTGAAAAATGAGATAACAGTTGAAATAAAAGTAGTGCTTACAAATTCTGCAACGGTATAAATTATTGAAACTACTCACCTTGCTTTAATAAACCTGTATTCTCCGAGCTCAATTTATTCACAATTTCCCGTAATTCGTGACCGACTGGTGGCGGTAGCGTCATTGATAATTGAAACAAAATTTTCAGTAAGCGATCGATCTGTGTAACAACCCATGTAAAGAAATGCATTTGCCAATACTTTGCTACATACACATGTCATGGCTATTTTGAAATGACGATTTCGGTTTGGCTTTTCTGCCATAACCACAACCTTTTCAGTTAAGAGCCACGACTGCACATTTTGCGGATTTTTTTCTCTATCTCCTGTGGCAGTTGACAAGCTATCGATTCGTACGAAGTGCTGTTCCTGTACGTCTAGCATATCCTCGAGCATCACGATTCGTTCGCAAAGCCTGCCGCATTCTTATACAAAACAATGTAAGCTGGCCTTCTTTAGCAGCAATGAATTGAGAAGAAAAATGCTATTTTAGATGGAAATAATTAATAGAGGATCACCCAAAAAAGCATCAACCTGGGCAGATAACGTTTGTTTACCTATCGTGCTCCGTGCTGTCGCATCTACGTATTGCCTGGCCGAAATAGTTGCATTCTATCTGAGATTTAAGTTTTTGTACTTGATGCTTCAGCGCCCTATAGCGGCATAAGTAACGCTTTGCTGACTGTGTCTGCCGAGTAAGTTTTTCAGAGAGTAGAGTAATGCAGAGAAACAATTTAGTACCAGCTGATAAAGTTTGCAACCAGTCATCGCGCTCCTCCTCAGACCCACAGAGCAGAATGAGCGCTTCAGCATTTGGCCAAGACAATTTCATCCCAAACCATCCTATTTCTTCTAGGATGGCTTCCGATTCCAATATCCCGCATAAATCTTTGACAAAGCAACAATTATCAACTATCTTTATCATTTTTGATAAAATTCACTTACCGCTACCGTTCAATAAAGCGCAGGCGCTTCTCTGTTAAGTGATGATATTGCAAACTCTAAATTGCTTCTAAAATGACGTATGCAATTATAAAGCGAAAATATGTTAGTTTATACCTCGAGCGATAGCTGGTGGCATCAGCATGCAAGATTCAACTCTACATCCCTCCAACAAATGGATTCCCCAATCTGTTTCGATTAACTCTGCCGGATACGTTTCATATTGATGTGTTACGTCAGTAGGCGTGTTGTAGAAGAGGATATTGGCTTTCTGATGATACCACCGCTTTACTGGCAATTCCAAACTCGTAATGTACTCGTAAAGCTGGCCCATTTTTTCTAGTGGAGCAGTTGGTAGCCAAATTTCGCCATTTGTTTTAATCTCAGCGCTGTGATTTAGATACCGATGGGAAATTTGAAAGCTATCTTGTGTTTTTGCACAGCATTTTTCGTAATTGCCTGTGTGGGATTTGTGTAGTAAACTAGCAAATTGCTGCCAATCAATACGCATTTTCATTCATCTGCTAAAAATATTTCGATGTTCTTTCATGCGTGAGTGTTACTTTTTTTAGGGGTGCAGGTGGCAATTGTTTTTTTGTTTGCATTCTCCAAGTTTTCCCTGTAAGAAGAGTTATGAAATTGTGACCTACACTAAGATATGTAAGCAAAATCGTAGCAATAACCCAGACAAATATCAAACGAATGTTGTAGCTCAACGTGTAATAGCAGTTGCCCTTAGGTTTTCACATATTTTTGACTCATAGATTAAATACGACAAAACAGTTTGGAAAAACGTGTACTTGATGAACAATTTATTAAAAGCAGATAAATGGCGCGCTTTCTTCTGTCTTTTATTGCCTGAATAGAATGAGAGAAACTCTATTGTTGCTACACGAAACTACATAATCAGTTTTGCTGTAAGGAAAATAGGAAAGCAGCATCATGTGTGTAGCAACTACGTTGTCTAGTGAGCAAGAGATGATGATGTAGTCTCTACGAGTCAGAATAATTTATGGTAGTGGTTCTTTGCTAGTATTTTTTTTTTTTTTTGCAAAGATTACTGCGAATATAGAATAGCTAACACTACAATCATTAACTGAAAGATTTATTTTGCTTTTCTGGTTCTTTGTAATTTTGGTAAAGCATGAAATTAATCGCTCGATTGATTCCGAATTAGGAAAATTAATGGCTAAAGATGTATTTTATGTATTCATCAAAACGATGAATTTATTATTTTCTGGAAGAGGAAAGACGCAGCATAAAATTGTAAATGCACAGTTCAATATGAACCAACATCAACTAATAATGGACACAGTACTTGCTATTTCTTTCAACAGCCATTCTTTGCATATTATTAAAGCAAATAATTTTATTACAAATGTTTGATTTCTTTTTAGAATTTTGCTTCCTTTGTAGACATGGGCTAGTTTTGGAATGATTGTAGAAATATTAATCTTATATAACAGAATTGCTCCCTATAATCTTCTGATCAGGTTTGTAAAGCCATTCGCCTCTTCTTAGCATTATTCATCCTTTGTACTTTATCATGCCGCATTGCTAAAATAGACGGTTTCTTCTTCGTGGTAATGCTCATTTCTATTTATTCCTCCTTGCGGCCAATTATATTACATCAGCATTGCGCATTGAGACGCTCATCTGACAAGCATTCGAATCCAAAATATACAAGATAGCTTGACGTATCACATTTCCGATTGCATCAGAAAAAAATTGGTTCAAGAATAATTGATTCGGCGTTTTACAGAGCAATGCTTTTTATTGATGAAATGCCACTTATAATAGAACATCATTATAAACCATCACTAGCTAGCATCTAGATTTAATGTGAAGAGCGACAAGTCGAAGGATTGTGATGAAATTTGAGGTGGTGCGAACTCGATGCAGTAAAAGTTTAATTAAAAAACGATGATACCAAAAGCTGCATAGCTTCAAAAATAAACAAAGTTTATAACTCGATAACAAAAATTATGGATAATATTGAAACAGGTTACAAATCAGTGAGTAATGATTTAGATTTCACGTGGAAATATTAACTTGCAGTTGCTGAAGGAGGATGATAGGGCTTGCCTCCATAATGTTAATCTTTTATGATGTATTGCTAATTATCACAACCCCTGATAATGGTTAAATTATTTTCTACTGAGTATTCATGATCGAAGGTGGACACTAAACTCATTATTGCAATCGGCTTCTTATCTCATTTAATGCACTATGATAATTTTGCAATGAATTCTATGACTGAGAGCAAGCGATTATTTCTTCAACTCTATGATCCTTAGACAACTAAAATTTGTTAGCCAATGACTACAATTATGATTGCATACTGTGTACATATAAATATTTGTATTTTTTTACATAGGAATTATTAATTATCCTTTTTAGTTGAAGAGCGTGAATACATTTTTTACTTGGTCTATTATTGTCTTACTTAAATGCTGATCGCTTACCAAACGCAGCATAAAAAGAGAAGTCAATTTTTTAGCTCATTACTCCTTAATTCGCCCTGCTAAATAAACCATGCAACTTGCGAGAACCATCTTTTACACACTCTCTTTTCTTCTCTCCAATTCTATTTCAGCGGCAATCAACTACGGAGCTGATGTAAAATACTAACGTATTTGTGCGTGTTCACTCAAAGGCCGACCCAACGGCAAACTTTATGTTATAAAAAACTATTCAGACATCAAGTGTTCAAGTTATGGAAAACATTCGCAGCCTATTCAATGCTTGCACACATGCGGAATCTCGTTACACATACAGAATCTCGTTACACATACAGAATCTCGTTACGCATGCCAAACAGTAAGAAATAGCTCTCTAGAACTTGCAGAAGTTACTCCTAATTTTTGTATGAAGTCTAGACGATATACACTTTAGAAAGAAAGTGTACAGCTATATTTTTGTTTGTTTTATTTTTAGCATATGATTTCTATTTTTGGGAATGCGCTTAACTCTTTAGAATAAATAAAACTTTGATAAATTGCAATTATGTGTACTGATGATTGCTAGCCTTTTTATGTCAAAGATGTCTGAGAATGGCCTTTTTGTGAACTTGAAGCCTTACTAAATAGTAATCGGCTTTGTCGTACGATTAGCATCAATCGCATTGAGAATAGGAGAGGCTTTTTGTATTTAAATAGAACTTCTTTTTGATTATTAGTTCTTTTAAGGCTACGCTAATCGTTTTGTGGTCTCGTATTACAGTAAAATTTCGAGTTAACTGTTTTTTCACTTATATTTTTTTTTCTCGAAGGCTTGACTCTCTTCGAAAAGCTCAATTTCTTGCGGCGTTAATCCGCGTAGCAAATATCAGATTTTGCCATATAAAAATTCCAAAATGGAAATTCGCAATTTGACACTATCTTAAAAACAGGAGTAGCGAGAATAGTCATGCATGAATAATTAAACATGAGTTTTCAATATAATGCTAAGTGGATGCTTTTGAATTACGCGCATGCCTTTACAGACACTTCGCAATTCTTAATTACCCTACAGATCTTTGTTTATTCTCTTACGTCTTTCTAATTGATTCAAGTACTCCTTTTCATTCTCTGCTGCCTACAGGTATGTATAATTCATCAGGTATCATACATGCCTTACAACTCGTACTTTTCAGGTAGTAGCAATTTCTTGTACAGAAAGACGATGAATGGATTTCTTAATGCTTATCATTGAAACGAATACCACATGAAAGCATTTCTCACATTACAGTATGCCAGTTTGTGATTTCTTTCTGACCATTCAGAATTGCTCTGAAAACCTTTTTACAACTGTTTTTCAGAATGCCCTATACATTTCTGTTACTTTTAAGGAAGTAATGCTTGTGGCAGAGCGCTAGAAATTACGAGATATCTGAAGCGTGGTCACCGTTACATTTTCTTATTACCTAGGAATGGCAATACAATTCATCGAAAGAAAAGCATTATGGATTTTTTGGAAAATTTTTTTGATAATCTCTACCATACAAAAAAGTTTATTACAACTAAGTGGCACATATGTAATATAAGCAAATGGCTATACTTGGGTAGTCCATGTTACATTTCATGATTGAATATGCTGCGATGTGTGTACGGAGATGCAGTAGTAGAGTACGTTGATAGAACATTAGAAAACATGAAATGCATGCTATTGAAGACTATTAGGAGAGATAATCGTATTGCAGACGCAAGAGGGTATTGCTTTTTGTCGGATTGTTCTTACTTATCTTCTGATATACTTTGTAGCAGATGAGTTTAATGTGCATAATGTTTAATTGAGTTGGTAAGAAAAAGCGGCGGAGCCGACAGAGTGATAACACGAAGTATTAATGTAGCAGCGAGGAGCAATAAACATGATAAAACTACAATGATCTTATAACAGCAGAGACTGGAAATTAATCTACGGTATTTACTAGGCTAACCCGATACACACGTAAGCAAAAAGAATGTCAAGTTTCTGTTCTTGTTATTCCGCAGTTTATGAAGGGATAATTTATTTGAAAATGCCGATATTTTTTACATTCTTTCGTGTGCAGTGTTTTCATACTTTAAGAAGCACAGGAGGTGAGCTACTTGCTTTTCAGAATTAAACTATAACTTCAAGATGAAGCACAATATCTTGATAATGTCGTCGTGCCGATATACTAAAAGAAAGTTTCTGCTTACTTCCTTGCAATTGTGGCGTGCAGCGCATGATCGTGGCGCACATTGGTTACGTAGTTTCTATTTTTCGTATACCGAACGTGGGGTACGATGAATACCCGAGAATCCGTGTAGGCTACCTAGTTGCTCTTCATCAGCACGAAGTGTGTAATTTTACCTTTTATAAAAACGAAAAGCTTTGCGACACTATAGAACAAAAGAACTACAAAAATCACTACGGGATTGACTATTTTATCAATCATTTCTCTTACCCAGCAGTCAAAATTTATTATGATTGGTAAATCAGGTTTCACCACCCCTGATTACATATTTTTCTAGTACTCGAGGCCTTCGGAAAAAAGAATTTCCCTTATTAGTGCTCATTTCCCTAATTGCATTCCACGTCAAAGATAACTTGATGAATAACTCATTTCACCGTAGCGTTTCCTTTAGCTCCCGCGACCCGTAGCAACGTTAACTTAATTAATAGCATCCATTCCATTACCCACCTTGACATCTAGACCATAATCACATTACATTTAGCAATAAACCCAAGTGGGTGAGGTTAGTATAGGACATAGGAATAGTAAAGTTATGTTATATTTTTCGATTCTTGCGTATTCAATAGTTGAGAATCATCGAACAAATATTAACTTTTCACTTTATAGCTTCTGAAAGTACGTTTCTTCTTTCAAATGAGTATAGAGGAAGTTTTTTCCCTGATAAAACAATTGCAACTCAAGTACTTTCCTACTGCATAAAAGATTTGATAAAATAACCGACTGGCATTGAGCAATATTGGTTGACAAAACGTGACTAATTATCCAGCATTTTACACGCAAATAAAGCCACGTTTACACTTAGTAATGTTTGCAAGTGTGCAATGTACTGCAGTAATAAAAATCGTTTATTAAAGTAACTGCCTGAAAAATTTTAACGATGCTTTTTCAAAATTCCATGCTGCAAAGAGATGCATTGCTCTAGTTCACTGAAACGTAATGTAATGTACGTTATGAAGACTAATATAAAAATTGCACGAATCGCCCGCAGAGTAAAAGCATTTCCAATAACAAAAGATGAAACAATGTGTAATATGTCAAATCACTAATTTTACAGAGTATACAAATGCACAGAAAGAGTAAAGAATGCCAAAATAAAATAGGAGCGGGTAACTGATACATAGGATTGCTTTTATTAATTCAAAAATGAGGCAGCGGAGGCACAATGATATTGTTTTAATCAAAAGAGCGCGTGTAATACGCGGAGCTCTATTGTATATATTTCTGATAAGCATAATCTTAACTTAGATGGATAACATTGTTGCAAACATTTTGCGGTCAAAAGAATACTTGCGTTACACAATTTCTTGATTTGAATACATCATACACGAAGGCAAATAAATAACTATTCGCTTTATGGGTATACAAAAGCTCGAGTTCGAAATGGCAAGTTATATAAACTTCATTCACCCCCCTCTACAACAAGTAAATCCAAAATAAATTTGGTGGTACATTTTTAAACTGTAATAACTATAAACGAAGGATAAACTTGCCATATTGGTTACATATTTTGGACTTTGTTATTTTGAGAGGTGAGAATTATTTGGAGAGATTTATTGTTCTTTTTGCTTGCGAATATACGGAGAAACCTGTTCCGCTGTTAAACACGTTATAAATAAAGTATGCAAGTTGTACCCTAATCGCCACCATTGTTACATTTAATTCCGAGAAAAATAAATGGAATGGTTTCCGATTTTTTATAAAATAAAATCAAAATTTTAAGTGGACATTCCACTAATGGAATGCAGAGCTACTTACATGACAAATATGAACAATGCATTTTTTCTCGTTGTATTACAGATTCGAGTTTGCAAGAAGCAGGAAAACTATCTCAATAGGTGCAAACTCTTGCAGTTCTTGTGCTGCATGATTGGATATGACACATGTGCCATTTAATATCAGAAAATTATTGTCTTTGCATATGATGCCTCCCATACTCTTTGATGGAAATAAGCATAGATGTCGAAAAGCAAATATGATGCAATGCAAAATTTCTACGCATGTCCCTTTATCCAAGTATTCAATTCCCAGCTTTTGTCTTTTTGGCATGTGTGATAATCCTTGTCGTTCAATAAAAGGTTGAAACGCATTTACAGTAAACCATAACGTAGTGCGTACACACTTAATCAGAAAGCAGCGTTCTAGCCTTCTCACACTTGCGTAAGTTTACAAGTTCGAACTGTTCGGCTTATTTTTGCAGCCTGATGCCGAAAAACGGAATAATAGCAGATAACAACTTTCCTTTTCCGTATTAAATAAAACTATCAGCAATTACGAAAGTAAGGATTTTCAGGAGAAACCAACATGAGCATCTGCTTGCCGAGAAGCATTGTCCATCTACTGCTCCCGTTTGTACCTTTCCACTATAATTTGCACGATATCAACAAAGTGCGCAAAAATTGCTTCCGGTTAAGGAGATTTATATTTCAAGCCAAATTCTGTACCTCTTCTACTGTTGTTTGTTGGCCAGGGATGTGCAGACATTGTTGAAATGTGTTGCTTCTGCCTCCCTTGTCCAGCCGATTCTTGATTTTTATATGTCAGATTAGCCACCTACTCCTGCACATAAAACTTTGGTACAACTAGCCGCAAGAAGAGATGCTCTTAGCGTTTTTTAGTATTCCGTTGAAGGTTTTCCTTCGCAGATCTTTATGAAGAGGTACTAGCGTTATTGCACGCGAGCATGACACGGTTGCCTCTATTTCTTAGTAGCTGCTGCCTAAAACGAGCTAGCTACCTGGTTTTTTTGATTGTTGTTGGCAACCAGATTTTACTGTGTAAAGCTTGATTATTTGCAAAGTTGTCTATACGTTATTTTCTGCTGCATGGTTCAGTTTTTAAATGCGAAATCTGTTGATTATGTAAGAAGAAGCTTCCTACACTTCAACGAATCGTTCACCTGATTGTTATAATCTATTGGTATATAAAAAGTTTGCAGTATGGAAAGAGTATAAAGGCAGCTAATGCAGAGGCTTTACATTGAAATAATTCAGCTTTACGTCAATGAAATGAAGGTCCATATTCCCACGACTGCTAGTTGTAATAAATCTTGCATCAATTCTGAAGATACTCATAATGTAATATCAAAAATTTTGCATTTAAAGGAAGTTTTGCGTCGCTCGCTATACTGGAAAGCATGCCGATGCTATCTTATGCAATACATGCAGATTATTAACCCTGAGCCTCTTAACACACTCTTTGAAGATGGTTTTACCTGTTGCAGCATGTCAATGAAATGTGATAAGCGGCTACCTTATCAGCTTGTTTGCCTGGGTATAGGATCATTAAAGAATTGTAGCAATGTGGAGCAGTTACAGGCATCGCATAATCAAGTAGCCTGTGCATCCTTGATTCAGGAAACATTTTGCATACCTCCGCAAAATGTTATTTTTTACGATCCGCAGATGTATCAAGCAGACTATGAAATTCTCCGGGATCTCGGTTTACTTACAAAATCTTTGAAAACTTTCAAGAAAACCATTGACGGAAATAGCAGCTTTACAGAGTGTTGGTATGCGCAAGAGATCTTAGAGAAACAAGCCAGATCAGCTGACACGAAAGTGGCATCTGCTAAGATGGATACATTCCATAGCAGCAATGGCGTTTTTTCTTTTAAAAAGCTTGTATCAGGCATTTTTGTTAGGCGACCTACAATTCTATTTATGCCACATTGTGATGCTGAATTGTACGGAGAAATTTTGCTAAGTTGTTGTGACCCTTTGTACAACACAATGCCACCAGATATTGATTCGCATGTTCCTGATGCGATTGTAGCACCCATAAAGGTGCCTAATGGCTCCCTTTGTAATTTCTGGAAGGCTCTCTCTAACTTGCTCATTTTTGGAAATTCTTTCAGTGAATATGAGCTCCGATCTTTTCGCTTCAAGCCTTTAGGTATGCCAGTTATTCCAGGCGCCTCTACCTGGTTGTATGACGCTTATTCTGCTGATTCTATCAAGTTGGAAAAGTTAGCAAAGCTTACTTCTATTTTCCGTAGCTCTCACATGATATTTTTGTTATTTCCTTATATACTTGAACATCCAATTAAGGAAAAGTATGAGTTTGAAAATGCCTTTAATGATTTGTCTTTTATGAGCTTTGATACGCAGAAACTTCCTGATACAGCTCACTCATTTCTCTTAGCGACTGCAAAGTGGTTACTTTGACAAGCTTAACTATTATTGTATGTTCTAGCTCCCAATTGCTGAATCGTTCAGAAAATATATCCAGTTGGTCATTGTTTGTATTCTGCATGAGTTTTCATGCTTTATCATCTGCTAATATTTTTTCGTATTGTAGCTTTGGATCAAGGTAAACGAGATTACTGTTCTAGGCGTGTTTACTTCATGAATTCGTTCAGTATTCTAACATAACGCTGTCGTTACTAGACAAAGTGACAAAACTGCCGTATGTTTCACTTCTTAAAATTATCAATATACTGTCGTTATAGACTTTTCGAAAACACTCTCAAATGAATAGTGACCTTTTGCCAGTATGTCAGTTTACCATGAGCAAATAAAGGTTATTTATTTAAAAAAGCAAGGAAATTCCGCGTAGTAAGTACAAGTTAAGACATGGTATGGTAATGCAATGGCATATTTGTCATTTTCTTGTATATTAGTAACGATTGCACTTCCATAGGATTTCTATACTTAATTTAATGTAAGCATGGTGTGACGAAAGTCGAGATGTTGCCTTATTCTAATTTCCTTTTCATCTCATGCGCTTTGGATAGAAGCGTGCATACGTTTTGGTTGTGTAGTTATGATACCTCTATCCAAGACTTTAGAATAGTTCTTAGACTCAGTTATCCTTTCAGGAAAATTTGCAGTACATTTTTCCGACATAATAAGGACATCTACACAAACAACTTTCTCAGTATATTCGGGAATCGAGTAGAAAATTAAATGGCTAACGTTTCAATCATTCTGATACTGATTCAAGTTCTCGGAAAACCGAGATATAATTTATTCACGATCTACATGATAGAGGAATGGGCGAGGCTTAGTTCCAGTGAAAAGGCGCGTAAACTTTTTCGTTACATCGTGTTGCAACGCCGAAATGCATTCCATTTTAAATTGTGCGACTTCACGGCAACTATTTTTCCATACGCTCTGATTAAATTTAACATCATTCAAGCGATGTAAAATCGATAAAGGTTGAAGAAAAGTGTATCAGTACCTCTTTCTGTAAAACTAAACATGAGCGGATAATGAGCAATTTTTGTGGATTCTTTTTCTAAATTATCGCTACTTTTTCAATGTTCTTTTAGTGGTAGTAATAGCGGCCATCATTCTCAGAAAATATAAAGTGGTGTATTCGATTCTGCAGATATCGCTAGAAAACCTTTTGCATCATCATAGTAAAAGTAATTCCTGCTAAAAAAATACAATACAAGGCCTACGTTTTCTAGTAACCTTGCGGTACATACGATGGGTAATCTGTGCCCATAATTCCTAACTCTACATCCTGCTGAACTTGTTTATTGAGGTGAGAGTAATCAAAGCTGGTAGGGATATCTGTATCACCAGAAAAGCCACCAGTGGCAAAAGGAGCAGGTATTGCTTGGGCAGCATACATCTCATCTTGTTTGTCAATACTTTCAGCAGTGGTATTTTCTGGCATAACATCTGAATTTATGTCACGGGAATGTAGACTTGGCGACCATTTTTCAATAAGGGGCTCGAATGAATACGACCAGACGGCTGCGCTTATGACAGCTCCCAGTAAAAAGAGTGAGAAGAAAGCTCCATATCCAGAAAAAATCATTAATAATTCTGGTGCCACAAAATGGTGCATGAGCAAGTAATATTTTTAGAATATCGACTAGTTCAGAACAACTAAATATCAAATATAAATAACAGAAAGTACCTGCAAAACCAGCTAGGGAGAAAAGAAGTAAGTTTGTCCATGCCGTTTCTTCGTGTGTGCCCTCATCATGGTACGCTTCCATGTAGAAGAGTGCGGCACCGTACAATAATAATGCTACTACGTTGAGGATGCTACCAAACTGGAAAAGAGCCCATTCCGCTTTTGTCTGCTGGTATCTTGCCCACCACTTAATTTCCATGAAAAAGTATGCGTACAGGTATTGTATGAAGCGCAATGAGCTGGAAATCAGATCCAGGGCAACAGCAGCCGAGAGAGATTTGGATCCAGCCCTGAATCCACGGCTCCACCTGTAGCAATTGGCATGACATATCTTAGTCTAAAATTACTTAGCAATTTTAATAAATAGAATTAATCTGTGGGTCATCGATTGAGTGTTACACTGTTCTTATAGTATTGTAAAATGCTATATTAAACAAATGCAGAAGTTAAGAGCTCTCACTTGCTATTATCTGCCACAAATACTTGAAAGAATCCAATGTATAGTACACCAAGCAGGTAGATGGCCATTAGAATAGACACAATTAAGTGGAATGCACTCGATATTCTCACAGATTCTGGGCTGGCATAGATGTCGAATATGAACACACCATATCCACCAAACGCAATATAAAAAACAAGCATAAAAAAGAGTGATCCGGCTTGAAGAGTAAATCCAGTTCTTAACAGACTAGAACTGAAGTAGGTAATCATTGCTGTATGATCTTCTCCTCGTGGGCTCACACCCATTTCATCATCAGCAAAATCCATCTTTTGCTGATAATTTTGCTGCTGTATGAGCGATTCGTCTCCCTCAACTCCGTAGTTATACATTTTGAAGCAAACGCGTGATACCTGGATGGGAAGAGTAGAATTAATACAGGTGAAATGAGTCAAGCCAGCTCAAGGCTGCCTTTAATGACGTGGAATTTGTAAAATTTGTCGTGAAGTGAAAGATTTTTTGTTGTCACTTTATTCCTATCAAAGTAGAAAAGTGATGGAACTACATTACACGATGATCACCAACAATTATTTGCGAAAACGTAGGGATATTCAATAATTGAACTCAAAATAAGTACAAGCACATCTCTATAATATCGAGCAGCCGGAACTATTCTGATCAAGGTAAAAAAATGTGGCTTAGCGTTTCAAGTGAATATTTCTGCTCTATCAAAAAAATGACAAAAAGATTTGATCAATTTTGTCATCCCTACCGTAAAGTATGAAAAAGTAATGGAATGGACACTGCAGCATGCAATTTCTGAATTTGACTAATTTCTCATTTGTTTTCACAAAGCTTTTAAGAAATTTAGTTATATATAGCTGACAAATCCTACATTCAACGAATGAAATGAATAAGTGAAATTTGCATTGCTCTTTACATTGAGTCATTATCATAAGCTCTTCTTGCGAGGGTAGAAATAAATGATATGCTGTCAATGAGGTCACACGCAATGTGACTCTATCAAATGTGACATTTGCTGCTTTTATGAGACAAGTTCCGCGGTTAGGTAGTCGTTTTTGAAGAAATTTAATTCGACTAACCAAACTGCGTATATAGTTGCGCCATTGCTACTTTCAACTTAAAATGGTTCCATTGATTATCAATTCTGTTTTTCCCCGTATTCGTACTGCTAAATACTTAAGCTGCAGTACTTTGACTTTTTCCATTTCGAATATTCTTTTTACAATGTGTATTAGTTTAGTTCTTGCTCGGAAAGTTTAGACAAATACATAAACGATACAAATTTCAAGTGTACGAATTTTATATTGCCATTATCAATTCCGAATTCTAATTGAATTTGAGAACATCATCGCAAGCAGTGGTTTTTACTGCCACACCTACTTATTTACCTCTTAAAACTGTTTTTGATATATTTTTATCGTGGGCTCATATTTTCACACTGAATAAAACTGTTCGAGTAGTAACTTAGACTCGGAAAAACACCTTTTTTTGCCTGCTAAATTTTTCAGAATTTTTCTTTGCTCCATAGTTTCTATTTTTGAACTTTTAAAATTGTCGTATGATATCTTTTCTGTAACTGAGCTAATAATCTCGCTGTCTACATTGTTTTGAAAGTACATACTAGTAGCGAAACTGCTGGGTACCAAATCATTCCTAATTTTTTTATGATCTCAAAAAATTTTCGCAAGAAATTGCATTTTTGAATAAAAATGTATTTCACCTACGTCGTTAGGCCTGGGGAGGCACCAGAAGGAAGAAGTCCCCAGTATATTCCGTTTTTTGAGTTCCTATACAATTTCTATCTGAGGATTTCTTTTCTTTTGCAATTAGTGGCATACTTTGGATTGCTGCTCTGTGCTTTCGCAGGGAATACAAAATCGGTTTCACTTCTGTGGCTGTTGCGTGCGCACCCCGAAACCATGGGTAACGCTCCAATCTTGGGTGTTCTGATTTTTAGTGGAACGTTTATTATTGCCAATGTGCTGACACTAGCATTTGTAACAGTGGAAGATGATGATAGCAGGTATAAGCAGATGTATAAATAATCTATGCAAATATACTTTAATGAGAGTAATCTACTTCTGAAAAGTGCAAATATGCATAGAGTTTATTCGGTAGGACCGAGAAAATTCCTTATCTCATATACTGAAATTTTACATCATATTATTGTCTCCTGCAGCATTAAACAATCGAGAGGGTTCCGTGCAGGCGTGAAATTCTTTGATCATTCGGCACTTTTTGGTATTTAAAACGACATTGTAAAATAAAAAGGCAAATTTGTGAAACAGCCTTGCGTCGACTTAACTTGAAAAACATAAAAGCAGCTTTCAACATGTATATGTATGATGGTGCTTGCAGGAACGTTAGCATGGTCGCTGACATTAATTTCATTTTTTGCGGCTAATTCGTACTTTGACGACGACTGGTTTAAATATCAGATAGGCGGCGGTTCAGATTGGCTCCTCTATTTTAGTGCGCGCTCATGTGATGTGATTGCACTATTCTTAGCTGCCGGTGGGCTATTTTTCCAAGAAGCATACCACTCCGAAGGTGTAGGAGAAGCGAAGGGATGGATCTGCGGCTCTCTTTTAAAGTTCACTGCTTTTTCAGGTATGACTAGTGGCACTTGGGAGAAAGAATATTGATAATCGAGAGATTTGTATTAAAACAAACCCACAATTCTTTTTATATTCAAGACTAAGTAATGTTTTAATAGAATAGATGTTTTTGCTTTCATTACAGAGATAATTGCGTTGTGTCTTTACGGATCGGAAGCTTTTCATATAGCTGATACCGTTTATACTACTCTCCTGGGGATTTCTCTTACCTTATCGTGTATCTGGGCATGGTTATTTGAACCGGTTAGTCACCGTTATGATGTCAAACTTTCCCAATCGGTGATAAGAAATGAATACTACAAATCTAGGAATGCAATGGCATATTACGGACCAGCGGTAATTAATGCTGAAGGTGAAGTAGATATTCAGGCTGCAACTCAGCAGGCACAAGCATCTCTAAATAGTGGATGCTGCTCATGAAAAAAGTTTAGCTGCAGAGGCTTCTTTTTTTTCAGCTAAAACAGACTCTTTTGAACTACTCTTTCGAAAACATTCATGACTCAAATTAATTCTACACTATTTTTTCTGACGAGAATATGATGATTTACACTAGTTTTCTTCTAGTACAGTTTTCCTCTTTACATCTAAAAAGAAAACAAAGTTCATTCTAAGATTCTTACTTCGAAGAGCAACGAAGATATTCATCTTTCGACAGGCAACAGTGTTCGACCAAAATCGAGCACTGCTAAAAATTACAACTTAAAGACCACAATTTAAATAATAGTACAATATAAGAATATGAATTAAAGCAACAGAGTCAACTGAAACTTGTAGCATCGGCTCACATTTTCGATGCATCAATAAAAAGTTTCGTAAAAATTTATTCTTATATTTCCCTACTGCTACAGTTCATCCAAAAGCTTGGGGAAATTATTTTTTTACGTTAGTAAACCAAGGAGTATGCAGCATTTATTTAGAAAAATATACGCAGTAAAGGGTGTCCAAATGAAAAGATACAATTCACCAGCTACATTCTTGTTGTACAGAGAAACACACGAAATGTGATCAATCTTCTCGTTTTGTCTAGTATCAAAAAATGAACAATTTCAAGATATCATTTAAAAATATAACAGGAGCAGATCTTTGTGGTTAAAGTTTACCCTCTCAACTTGGAGTTTACTTCTTTTATGATTTCATCTGAAAAAACGACAGCAAAAATTTCTTCGACCACATAAACAATAGAACGTAATAACTGGAATTAACAAATTCCAAAAAGTCAAGGGATGCCGAGTCGAATTCACAAAAAAAAGACAGCGGTGCAATAACTATTTTGTTACAGAAAATAGTTGCATCCTTACACATGCAAGAAGATATTTCATAATTATATTCTACAAGTCTATTGCTTGTTTACCTAATTGTTTGAGGAATAATGGAGTCTGAATGGAGTACGTCAAAAATGGATTACAGAGCGACTGGGACAGAAGGTGTTGTAGGTCAGTGAATAGCTGTAAACGCATTCAACGAAGTTTACAAAATAGCAAAAGCAACAGGTAATTTCGTTCAGTATACCTTTCGAATAGTCGTTTCATCTTGCTTGCTGTGCTCTTTTAAAGCCACTATGATTTTAAAACCAGTAGGAAGGGAAAGCCCATAGAGTTCATAATCACAGCCAAAGCATAGGACAGGGCACATATAGCCAAGATAAGGGTCTGCAATAGCCGAGCTTCCACATTTATTTAGGGCTGTTCCTGAAGTATCCACAGATATTTACGAACTTCTGTAAGAACGCTATAATTGTACTTCGGAATATTCAAGGTATATTCTAGGGAAGGTATACTGTGCATCAAGAAAGTGCAGCTATGAAAATGACCTTTGGGATCGATTAAATCCAGCGCAGCGTAAGCAGCAAATCGCAACTCCTGTTCATCTTGCAAATTGTATGCTTGGAAGAGAAGCGGCTCATTCTATATTGCAATATAAAAATTTCAAAAATACAAATCACCGTAAATGAATGGGAGTATCGAAAAGTGCCGTAAGCAAAAGCTACATGCCTCCACGCTTAAACAAAAGACTTCTCAATTGGTAGAAGCATAGTTTTAACATATTGCTATCTATTGCTTACCATTTTTCCAATAATTGCCACGAATCCTATTTCCTCCATCGCTGTTCAACCAAGATTACTTTTTATGAAGAGAAAAGTTTTGCTTCTAAACATAGCCGGAGGTGGAAACCGGGTGATATCAACTGGGGGTGCTTTTTAACGTATCTGTGTACTATCTTGTCTGATAGAATTTACTCGATAAGAGTATCAGTACCCTCCGTAGTGATAATACCAACAGCTCTTCAAAATATTCTAGCTCTTATGACTGTAGAAGAAAGAAATAAAGCGTCTTCCCAGTTGCTTCGGCTACTTCATTGTACAGTGCAACTTGCTCAAAACGGAATTTTTCTTTTGCAAAAGGGTGATAGGATTGCGGCGTGCGTGAGATAAGGTTCAACGAAGAACTATCGTAACGCTGCTGCAGGAATTTACTTATTGCACCCAACAGTAATTAAATGACTGCAGGAAAATTTTAGAAAGATACTTTCTATGAGCATTACATTACTACGAAATTAAGAACTAGAGGATGCTCCTACGAACAATTGATTGTGAGCAGATATAATAGTTAGCATTCGCATGTCGGCCAAGTACGTGTTTAGGAGATCAGTATTGGTGTGCTTAATTTCACAAATTAATTAACAACCTTAACTATTGCTTTTACGCAATACACAAATTAAATTTATTTTTCCTTAAACAATAGCAAGCGTCGCTATCTTTTTTTATCGCAAACTCGAGCGTTCAAACTCATATATCATACGCAAGAGTGTATTCGTTCCCACTCATTGCCTCAAAATTTGGAGAATTCTTAGGCAAACAATGTGGGCTCACTTTATTCCGGATACCCCCTTACCCTTCCTACACGGATATAGTTACAATATGAAGAGGTGAAAAATATAGTAACTTAGTAAAAGTTTAGTAGAAATAATACTTTTATATAAATTTACAAATAACTGCGATAATTTTACGCTTTTTGTAATAAAAACAAATTTTGATCGAGTTAAATGGCTCAAATTACTGAACCTAAAATTTTGAGAATATTAAAAACGCTAAATTGTCTTGAGCAAATCCATCAGTTTACACAATTACATTTTGATATTCACAGAGGGCTGGGATAACCTAAATAAGTGGATAGTTGCATGTCTCTAAATCCTAATGCACGTTTAAGCTCAAGAAAACAGTAAACCTTGCATGCAATGAAGTATGGACATCTCCGAATCAGTTCGCCTTCATTATCTACTTTTTCAAAACTTATACACTGTGACCTTGTGGCTGTTCAATGAATCGTTAGTTATGCTTTTTCCAGTTCGCGCCTTCGCTCCAATTTTCGTCGGCTAAGTCTCTTCTATCGTCATTGGTCGTGGGACCGTGCAGCGCGCACTGTCTCTCGTAATTCCCTGTAATAGTAAGTGGCGTAACTCAGCAGACTGGAAATACATTCCCTGCATCGCTATTTTACCTCAGCCACAAAAGGAAAAATAAACTACACAATTGTATGGAACAGCGACAGTAGAGTAATACTATTGCTCCTCTACACAGCTGCATACTTCTCGTGGTTGCCATGCCTTTTCCTAACGAAAGAGCAAAATTCTTAATGCGAATGTCCGCTCTATCAAATTTATTAACGGAATGAGAGATAGGTCTTTCGATATTTTGTGTGGCATTATCTGTAACACTTCCCATTTTAAGGTGATTAACAAACAAAAAATCAATACAGGAAACAACTGTGGAGTATAGCTGGGAGGGTGTTTGTAAGCTTTAATAATATTATTAAAAGCTTTTTCGATCCAGTTGTTCAGAGTTCTCTGCTGGCAAAGATTTCCGTAGTGCAGTATTTCATGTAAAAACGCTAGATGCGGATGTCGTTTTATAATGTTGGTGACAATTTGTTATCTATAATGTGATTCCGCACAGTGGAAACCAAAACCGAAGATGTAAGGAATTTCTGCTGCGGTAAAGCTGAAAGCATCTGATGTTCCTTTTGGAAAGATATGGATGAGATGCTGCCCAATTGATCCTTTGTCTGATTCTGAAAAACAGTGTTCTCAAGAGGAAATTGATAAGATGCTTGCACTCTTTTTGAATTCTTCTGCTTCCTTGACTTTTCTGCAAAAGGTTTTGTTAGAATTGTCCTGCTATGGCAGCACTGCTCCGCCAGCTTTTCTTACTGAACGAATATGTGTCCAACCAACCTCGATTGATCAGCTTGGTTCCTCTGTTGAAATTATGGAAAATATAAAGCGGAGACAGATGCAGCCTGTTCCAGAGGCTAAAATTGAACGAAGGATCCAGCAAGATATGCTTAATTCCTTTGAAAAACTGCACTATATACCTTGCTACATAGAACGGTATGTGAAGGATTTTCTTGTTGACCTATGTCCCCTATCAAGCTTATATGCTTCTCATTTCGATGCTATTTTCTCCGAGTTACAATTTCCTTTGCCTACCATTGATCCGGAACTAGATTTTACACGAGAACCACGGTCAACGAAAACAGCAATTGCGAACCCCTACGTAACCAGAATTGATGCGGAATTGAAAGATGCTGTACTTGATACTTCTACTTGTAGTGGGGATGCCTCTTTTCGTCATTTACTACCGGTGCATCTGTTTTTGAAGCTCTGTTGGACTTTATTTGGAACTGAGAATGAATTCGATACCTTGCTGATACTTGAAAAATATCCGAACTTAATGAGAGGTGGCGATGAATTTTTTCTTTGCAAAGCAAAATGTCTAGTAAGTGATTATGATAGTTCTGAATGAATTTGTATTGATTTATATTGATGAAATTGAATGGTGTTTGACATTTGACACGACGAGATAACTCAGTATATATTGTGATGCTAGCTACTACATGCCTACATTATAATAAGTGATTGCTCTTTTTATGTAAGCTACGTGCTGGCAAGTTCAAAGAGGTGATATCGTTTCTTGAATCTAATGTGGACTTCTCTCGAGTTAGCCACGCAGTGAGTATAGCTTCAGTTCTTTTTGTTGTGCTTCTACGTATTCTTTTATGATTTTATTCGTAATGTGCTGATTCGTATTAAGTCTTAAATATCAGAATAAAATTATTGTTTCGAGATTTTGTGATGATATTAACAGCTTACTTCGGCGTTATGTTTAGTTCTGGGTGAATGCTACGAAGCTGTGGGTGTTATACAAATAGCAACCGATCATTATCGTTCTAGTATATCTTCCACTACTCGTATGTATTTTCCCAACAAACCTGAAAACACTGTAATTCATTCTTCTATGCTTTCGGTTCGTAACGATAGGCATTTGTATATTTAACAAGAAGACGTTATATACTATGATTTAATGTATCATGCGTCATTTCTGCTTCAAAAAGCAATGAATATGAGTAGCTATACAATTTGTTAGCACATGCTGAATTCTTGTATTTCATAGCGCTGTATGTTTTGGATTCAATTCGGTTAAAACTGCTACAGGCATTAAATCATCTGATAGGAAAATATCGTCTGTCGAATTTTGAAGGTCAGGTTTTGTATTTATTGCAGCAAGTTCACATGCCCTGGACAATTAATAGCATAACTCCGCTTGTTATTTTTTGTAGAAACACAACTTATAGGGATGCTATTGTGGAGCGTATCAATGGGACCTTTTCTGTGAGCCTACGCGACGAATCTTTACGTAGTATTTATTTACTTTCGTCAAGAAAAATAGGTTGTTTTGTTTGCGCTTTATATGTCATGCTTTGAAAGATTTAGGTGGTATGTTACGAATCCTTTTGTTGTAAATATATTTATTGTATTGTTTAGGCATCTATTTGCTTCTCGGTTGTTCGCTCCTCTGCCCATAATTAAGAAAGAATTTTGGAATGTGAACGCAGAAGTAAGATCTTTAGATAATACTCTGTCTCTTTTTAATTTATAATCTCGAGTTATGAAAGAAACCTCTTGTTTCTTTTTCGGAGAATTCCTCCATTAGATGGCAGCTATATTTCGCTATGCGTATCTGTTATGACAGGATGATAGTTTGGCTGGAGTCTTGAATTATTCTCTTGGTGGATATTGCTGGGAAACGGGATGCTTTAAAAATTGTGGCCTCAATATTTATCGCTTGATAAGAAGGCTTTCAGAAGTCTACTATCCATGTTTACGTCTTCCGAGTGCTTTATCGAAAGCAATGTAAGTTTCTGAAAGGGTTGTTCTCGTACACTTTTGTTGCTTACTTGCTTAGTGTCATCTCTTTTTTACTATTCTTAATACATTTTATTGAAAGGATGCATGTGGCTTTTATAGTATCTCATTTTTCCATTAACTTTAGTTATAATGCGAGATTGCAAGCTGAGTACTATTATCGGCATTATGATTTCGAAACCGCATTGAGCTTTTGCAAATAGTCAGTTTTAATTGTAATGATTGATTTAGATATTTAAAATACATGCATTGGTTTCGGATGTTGCTCCCTCTACTTTGAATTATGTGCAGTATATTGGCAAAGGATCCGTTTGATTGGGATATATTAGTTATCAAGTGTTGCTGCATGCTACAGCTGCGTAAGAATGTAATTTAATTCAAAGTTGTACTTGTTCTGTAAATTTTTGATTCTCACTATTTATTTTGGATATCTTCAACTTTTGCAAATATCATTCATTATGTTGTTACTACTGTGCTAGCGATATACTATCATGGCCTTACAAAATTAGCGGCGGCAATGAAACGATACCATTTACACATTAGCTGTACGTGGTTTACGGTCCGTTAAAGCTTCAAAATAATGTCGATTTTGTTATTGGTTATTAATGAGACATCTTTCATTAATGCTTTATATTGCTATCAGGATGGATGTGCTGCCCTTGCTTCTTCTAGATACCTTAAGGCGATTGAAAGTTTCATGTGAGCTGGCAGTAGATAGAATACTGAGTAGGCATTACATTCGAAATTATTTAAGTGTGACAATTGTGGTGTGTAGCCTCTTTAATGGTACACAGCTGTACTCTTTCTAATAACCACGTTTTATATGTATTTTCAATGAATGAAACATACAGGCGCGTTCTTCGTATGGATCCCCACTTCGCCGAATGCGTAATGGCTGTAGGACATGCTCATTCCTTACGGGGAAATAGCGATAATGCCACGCTATTTTACCATAGCGTCGCAAGATTACAACCTTTGTATGTTAATAAAATTTGTGTGCAGTTAATACGAAGTAATTCTATATGAAAAAGAGTGTAGGCAACAGGTGTTGTGGAAAATTGAAACTTAATACAAATATTTATTGTCTATTTTGTATGATCTAGGAACTATCGTGCATTCTTATACCTTGGCATGGAAGAATTGAAAGCAGCCGAATGCAGTGGCGATAATTTTACTCAACTGGAACGATTGAATCGAGCAGAGATGTACTTCACACTTGCACAGTAAGTGCTATGCAGAACAGTTTGTAATTTTATTTGTATTGCATTACGAATGTATTAAAATAGTTAAATATTCTACTCGGTGTGATATAAACTTGCGCTTTGTAACGACGATGAATTTTGCTGATTGTTTAAGAATTCATTCTTTTACATATCTTGTTGCGTTAATTTTTCAACAGTGAACTCAATTCTGATGATCCCTTTGTCCAGAATGAATTTGGAGCTATGGCAAATGCAAGGGGGAGGTAGACAAAATTTAATAACCGCAATGTTTTGCTGAAAATAAATCTTACACTAAATCGTTTATTTCTAGAAATCTCTCTTTATGCATATCTCCTAATGAGTATATTTAATTATTTATACCTTCATAAGTCATGTTTTTATAACCCACGTTTAAAATGTATCAGATTTGAACTTGCTGCGAGTTGGTTTGCCAAAGCAGTTCAATCATCTTCACAAATATGTGGAAAATTATCGCTGTTTCAGTCCAACCTAGGATACGCACGACTTCGCTTCGGTAGTTTTAAATGTGCGGCTGAAGCATTTTATTCTGCTCTGAAAATTGATGGACAAGACTTCCATTCTTGGCTCGGTAAAAATACGCTTTGTTCATTGCCGCTTGATTTCATGTTGTTTAGAAAGAGACACTATGGCCGGAAAATTTTTTATACGTTAGAGATTATTCTACTGTGAGCTTGTTCAGGATTAGCTGTCGCATTGTATCAACTCGGTCAACACACTTGTATTTTCTTTTTCGAGAAGGTGACTAAGTAGTCCTTGCCTGTTAATCGCTGACACTTTTTTACAATATGAAAATTCTGCACTGGTTCCTTCGGCACTACTGATATGTTTCTACACGTAAATATACGTTATTAATAGGCAGTGGGATTGTCTCCAGAAAAAAATGATAAAGCTGTTTTGTTGTGGAACCTAGCCGTTAAAGATTATAACACCTATACACCATCTGCAAGTGAAGAGTCGCTCAATCAGCCTGTCGCTAATCCATCGGTAGACTTGATTATGCGAGAAAATTTGCTTGAACGGCATGATTCAAGTGTGCAAACATTTTCTGAAAAGCAGTTGTTTGAAGATATCCTACAGAAATGTATTGCACATATCAACACCGTTGGAAATAATACCAATGCAGGGCAATTATGATGAATGATTTGAAATCAAGTTGTAGATTGGTCCTGTTATATTTTTTTTGTTACTCTAAAGTTATTATTCAAATTTCGGATTCACCATAAGAACTCTTGCAAAGATCAGCCATTGTTCAGCGATTGCAACCATCCCAATAGTTGAAAAGCAGAAGAGTGGCCACCATTTGCTTGTTGCATCAATGGCAATGAACCTATACACGTTAGTTTAGAAAAATGCTATGTAAGTAAGGATTTTTATTAACATCTTGTGTAAGGCTTTTAATTTCTCTATACCGATGTGCTACACCTCCCTTAATACTCAAGAAGTAGAGCACGTTTTTATATTTGGGCCCAGCTTATCTCAGTTGTTTTTTGAATATAAGTATAGATAATGGCAATTGGTTTTGGCCATAAGATATTTGTATTGAAGTAATGAAACATATATAGTAAACTTATTAGCCGCTTACAATTTCGTAATCTGGTATTGAAAGAAATCAGGTATCAAACGTTGGATTGAGGAAATACCTTGGTGAGCATCATTATTTTTCAATTTTGATCAAGCATAAACCAAAATTAAGCTATGCAGTAAAATCTTTCCGAAGCAATTATTGTCTATTGCCATTGCGTTAACCCGATTTATTTCGGTGAGATAGTAACTTGGCCTGTGATAGTTTTTGGATGAAACTGTATTTAAATTTTCAACCTTGCTAAAACAGTCCTTAATTGTATTCTTCCCTGTAACGTTATTTTTCAAGAATTCGAATAAATACTTAGTTTATTAATTGGCCTTTCAGAATTTTCTTATTCGCTTGCAATATAGATTCCAGCGCTCAATCCATTTAAAGTCCCAATCGCTTTTGTTGGTTTTAGTTTGAGGGTGAATCTATGCAAAAATCGTGAAGCGGCCTATATTTCCGGTTTCTTCCCTATAATCTGGAATTTTAGTCAAAAGCCTTTTGAATGCATTGAGAGTGTTGATACCGTTCTTTAGCCATTGTGCTGGAACACGTCATATCTGCACCGAGAGGAATTGCGGATTATAGTAAACTCATCTAATTCATCTTTAATCTCTGGTTTTACAAATAGACTGAAGATACTGCAATAAAACACGATAACTTTTCGATCATATGTAAAAAGGAAATATATTGCGACCGCTCCTTTTGAGCAAAAAAAAAAAGAGTAAGGGAAATGTGTCCTGAATAATTGGCGTATTAGCTATCTCGGAAAAACACAATTTTGAAATGATTCTATAGGACCACAAAGAATCGACACATTTTAAGTTCAACATTAACAGCAAACCATACTTAGACTTTTAATTCTACAATAACTCCAATCTATTTACTACATATTCGCTTTAGTTTAAGCGCCTCTTAACTACCATACGCCCTTTGTATAACCCAATAATGATATGGGGTTATTTCATGGCAAGTTCAAAGTTTCAGAAAATCCACAGTATTAACTTAGGATATTTTATAGGTGCAAAATTGTAGCATGCGCATTCAATAGCAGCACACGGCAGCTAATGGGTGTTTTGTGGATTTCATCTCTTCCTGTTCAAATTTTCAGTCACGTCAATGTATTAACAGCTATCACTCCAGCTAACAACATTTACAAATTCTTTAGTTTTGTATGTACTTATTCATCTGGAGCTGCTACATTCTTCCCTTTATACATTTATAGTCACTATTACCTGCACGCTAAGTAGCAGTAAAAAGAAGGAACGTCTACAATGACGAATAAAATGCACGAACAAGAAGGGCTTTCATAGAGTAAATGATCTCAATGCCTGTTCGTATCTGTTTGGTTTTAGCAGTCACCTCGTAGGTTTCATGTTAACATGCTTTGATGTAAACATTAAGAAGTTGTTATTTTTTCTCAGCAATAAAGCTACAAATTTAAAAAATACATTAATTAAGTGTAAACGCTCATTGGCGGTGCTGTACAATTCCACCAACTCTTGCGAAGCGACAAAAAAGCTAGAGAAAGTAGCAGAGCAACAGCGTCCGCTGAGCGGCTTGGTCGAAAGTGTTTGGTGGAATTTTCCGTTGATTGTCCAGAAACTACCTAGTCTTTCAATAACATTGATGCTTGCTTTACCTTCACTATTTTATATGAATGTTGTTATCTTCCATAATACTTCTAATTTGTTACCATCTCCATTAGAAAAGAATTGTGAATGTTTCAGTTGTAGATTAATTCATTGTGCATTCTATTTTAAGTTCATTGCTATAGCATTGAGCAGAATGGCATCGCTTTTGTTTAGTCAAAATGTGTAGCGCTGATGATGGGCGCTTTCTGTCTCGTACTACCCAGGGGAGTCAACTGTGTGTTGACATTGAAAGAGAACTTTGGTACGTTTTTTTTGGCACAGTAATTATTATTTGCTGGTGATGTTTTATTGCAGATAGCTATGATACTACTGAATTTATTTCAACATTCATCGGATAGTTTAACTTTTGCTCTTTCTGTGGAACAGAAATGTTTAACGCCTCTATACCATCAAGAACTTCCGCTAGCAAGCAGAAGCAAGCTGCTTGTATGAAAAATGTAGTGATAGATGTAAATAATTTTATGTGTAATCATTGCTTGCTGCGACATTATTTTCAGGGTTATACTGCGTGGACGTGATGAGAAATCAAGCCGTTTCATTTTTCAATAAACAAACTTATTTTTTATTCATCTCTATTACATTAACTGGAATACATTTCCCTCGAATGCTTTCTATTAGGTTAGTCACACTGGAAAACTGCAAGATTTTAAATTTGCAGGTAATGCAACCCAATGTAGTAAAATTCCTGGTTTTTGGATATAATAATCAATTAAAATAATTGTTGCATGCTTTCCAGAAGTAATAATTACCTTACCGTTGTTACGTGGAACTACTGTGGGTGAAGTCTACATCAGAAATGTAGCTCACTTAGGAGCAAAAACTTACCACTCTCGGAATGATGTGATTGTAAATTGATAATACGAATCAGTCCACAGAATGGTTAAGTTTTTTCTTTGTTTTAAAAATATATATTTAAAATTGTGTTGAATTAAAGGCAGAGATTATCTGATGGAATGCTTGGTGGGAGAATTAGAGTTGCGAAATTCCACAAATATGGCTGGGTTGATCGCTGGGGTTTGTCAACAGGAGCAATTAGTATGCCTATAAGTTTGCTTTCTATACTCTACGGACGAATTGATATTGAAAAAAATATTTATTTTCATCGACACAAATATGGCTTCAAGTGGCTAAATCCAATTATTTGAGGGTTAGCAAAAAATATTTTTGTTATGTGAATACTAACTACGATTATTAGAAACTATTTTCAATATTACGCATTTGTAGGTATGCTGGGAACCTAGTCCGCAAAATACTCACACCCCAGTTGAAGTGCAGTTTCTTTTACTTCCGCCCGATCTGACGCCATCAAAGCTTAACTTAAGTGAAAGTGATTTTATTGCTGGATAGTAGCAGTTCAATGGGCCCACTGGCAGAGTGCCGCGAAGCGTGAACTTCTGCAATCGTTTTTGATGGTGGTGTATCGCGGGCATGATTATGCACAGTATATTTGTAGAGCATCAAAAGGCACTGCATGGAAATCCCGTTGTATTGCAACTTCCTGCATTGCTAATAGCATTTGCCGTAGTTGAAATGAATCTAAAAATGAAGGAGGATTTGTACATGAATTGGGTAGAAATTGTTGATTAAACTGGAATGCAAGTGTAAATTAAGGTTTTTTTTAAAGTAGTATTTTATCCCCTAGATTTGCCAGTCGAGATCTATCGACTCCGGCTACACAATTCTTCTAATTAATAGCGTATTGTTTTTATTTACACTATTAGACTGTTGATAGTTTGAGAGCTTGGATATACTTATTTCTATAAATATATCACACTAGGTTCATTCGTTTATCTTTTTATAACCTTCTATCGAAAATAGAATCAGAATTACAAAAAGCAACTAAGCTCATCAACCTCAGAGTGATCTTTTAAAATAATAATCTCGTAACTTATGGGCGTCGACAGCCCAACTCGATTCTCAATCAAAGCCTCTATTCACCTTCACTACTACATGTAGTCAACCTATGGGTATGACATACTCTCAGGTATTATTCGTCTCTCCCTCTGGCTCTGTCGTAACGACTTAACAAGGTAAGGTCTGACTTTTACAAATCTCAAGTTACTACCATGCGCTCTGTTTCATAACCGCAACAGATACACAATGTGGAGAGCTCTCATCTC